>VKOC01016545.1:0-11682 GCA_009364415.1 Spea multiplicata
TTTATTGGTCGCTCGTACGGACATTTAACCCGGCACAGACTAACTAATTGAACAGGGAGGGAGACCAGTGGCATTGGCAGGGTAAGTTGCAGCATTGGGGTTTTAAAACTTACCCTGCAGATGCCACTGGTCTCCCTCCCTGTTCAATTAGTTAAAGACCAGTGGCATCTGCAGGGCAAGTTGCAGCATTGGGGTTTTAAAACCTCAATGCTGCAACTTACCCTGCCGATGCCACTGGTCTCCCTCCCTGTTCAATTAGTTAAATGTCCGTACGAGCGACTTTATTGTTCGCTCGTACGGACATTTAATTAATTGAACAGGGAGGGAGCCAAGTGGGATCTTGCCGGGTAAGTTGCAGCATTAGGTTTTAAAAGTCTGCACAAGCGACCACAGAGTCGCTCGTGCAGACTTTTAAAACCCAAATGCTGCAACTTACCCGGCACATCCCACTGGTCTCCCTGTTCTATCTGTTAAATGTCCGTACGAACGACTTTATTGGTCGTTCGTACGGACATTTAACTGATAGAACAGGGAGACCAGTGGGATCTTCCGGGTAAGTTACAGCACCAGTAGCCTAAAAGTCTGTACGAGCGACCAACAGAGTCGCTCGTGCAGACTTTTAAAATCCCAATGCTGCAACTTACCCAGCAGATCCCACTGGTCTCCCTGTTCTATCAGTTAATAAATTATAGAACAGGGAGACCAGCGGGATCTGCCGGACAATTACGGCACCAGGAGTTTAACAGTCTGTACGAGCGACCCTATTGGTCGCCAGCAAGGGGCTCATCTGCCATTGGTTGATGGCAGACGAGCCCCCTGCTGACGACCAATAGAGTTGCTCATACGGACATTTAAACTCCTGGCGCCAGAGCGGCTTTAACCCCGTATTAACCCCTTAACCGGGGAAAACGAAGAAAACCCGAACACGAAGAATGTCCGCGAATATTCGCCCGAAGAGAAGACAGGACCGGGCGAATATTCGCGGAATACGAAGTTTTTTTTTTTTGCCGAAGACGAGCACGAAGACGAACACGAAGAGCCCCCTGGTGCCCAAGTCTATTAATTATCTATAATTATTGACTGCAGCATTGCATTAAATATTTTTCTAAATAATGTCTTTGTTTATTCATATTTTAGAGTCTGGAATCACATAAAACATGGGTGTTTACGCCAGTACATTCCCTAAAAGCGGAGACAAAATTATCTTGGAATCAACAGACCCTTCACAGTCCAACTGGATTACTGCTCATGCCGAAACATGTAAATGTAAGACGCATTTTCTTTTTTTCATGTCTTTTGTGTAATCAAACTTATACTGAATCGTTATTCAAAACAGTACTAAGTAACAAATAAAATGTGTGTTCTTATCCATTCATATAAAGGATTTCAAACTAAAATAAGCAAAAACAAAAAATAAAGTTGTCTTATTACATAACTTTTGTTTAATCATAGCAATCTTTCACCAGTTCCTAGGAAAGTTACTATGGTGATTATCCTCTCCATGTGCCAGAATTACTCTTCCTACTAAACACTCATAGGTCCATACTTGTAGGTCCATAAATAGGAATGCTGGTACAAATCTACCTTGTATAGATACACTGTGAGGCACTGTGCCTAGTAGGCATGGCTTTCATAGTGACCTTACCCAGAGCAACGCATGCAGCTCACCAGGATATGACATCATTTTGTGGTGTTCAGTATTGAGAATGGAGGCCACAGAAGTAAGCGGTAAGGGGCTGCTGGGGCATGTTAATGATAGTAGGAGTTTGAGGCAGCTTGCGTCCAGCTGGTACCCCTCTTCTGCTCACAACTCAGGATGACATCACAGGAAGGTGAGGTCCTGGGAGAGGTGTGCTCCAAAGACAGGCTTAAAGCTGGATGCAGATTGTGTCTCCCCTCAAGTTAAGCAGTCTATAATAAACGTTATGAAAGGTTATTGTAAACATTCTAATGTATCATAATTTCACCTAAGGTTGTATACATCTGACCATTTTAGCACTATATGTTGTCATACATTCGATTTAGTTTATAGTTTATACTAAACAGGCACAGTTTGTTAAGTGCTGGATATTTTCCCCTAAATAGTAATATTTTCAGGTAGACACTGTTCGCCTCAAATATAGTTTACAGTCTAGGAATGATCTATATAGTGCACAGACCTCTCAGCATTATTGATTCCTCCTTCGCCGGATGTGATGTCCTATCCCGGTGCTTGCCAATATAGAGTGCTATGTAGACTGCGAAGGAGGAATTGCTAGTGATAGATCCGTGCCAGTGGCTACACAACGTCTATCTTTTATTGCAACACCCCAAACTCAAGACCGTGACAGCTGTTAAAGATATATACCGTATATATATATCCTTAACACCCCTCTGCGGATTATGGAAACTCGCCCTATTACCAAGAAAAAACCATGAACAGAATTGTACGCAAGTTTCTGTGTGGCTATCGGTAACCCCTTTAGGGATGGGGATTTTCACAAGCAAAGGAACAAAATATGTTTTGTCATTTTTATCATATGTTGTAAAGCCGTGATTCCCTTTTTTCCATATTTGATAAACCCACATAAATCACACATCATTTTGTTCAGGAGAAGTAGGGCCTTCCTTTTAATCATAGACCCAACTTATGTTCAGCAGCATCTCCTGATTACATCATACCCCACATACATATTTTTTTTTTGTTTCAGAGGGCCATATACATGCTTTTCATATTACCTTATATTACATGTTTTTAATGCTATTGGCTTAAGGCATTTGGGGGTAATGATTTTTTAAACATTTTTTACAGCTTTTTAGTGAAAGAGCTAAAAATGTTTGGGTTTTTTTCTTGTTTTTTGTACTGTTCCCAGTGCAGTATTGCTCCAATACATTTGTCATGGTGACATCACTAGACTCCGAATCAATTTTATTTATTTTCTATTATTTCATTTTTTACATTTTTATTATTTTTTTTCTCTCCTCCTCCTGACCTGTTTGTGCTGATCACAATGCCACAGCCCTGCATTTCTGATTGCAATAATTGAGAACATCTAGCATTTGGAGCAATAAGAGAGCCCTGCAGAGTCTAGAAAGTCTCCTCCAGTGCGTTACAGCTACCGTAAGGGTAGGAAAAATTTCGTCCCACTTTAAATTCAGGAAATTAATTTGTTGTCCAGTCGGGGAGAGGATGTCACCAGAAGCTCTGTCGTTTTGGCAGATGTTCATACAAGGTTATCGTAGTGCAAAATTGCGGATCTTGTGATGTCCACTCCCTGAATCTCCAATCGGGGAGGGACGTCACTAGAAGCCATTTTGGTGGAAGTTCACACAAGGTTCTCTTAGGACTAAATGGCTGAGCTTCGAGTGACATCCTCTTCTCAATCCTCCAATCAGGGAAAGAGGGCATCTCCACCATTTTGGCAGAGGTTTACACAGGGTTATTTTAGGGCAAATGGAGGAGCTTCCAGTGATGCTGGCTTCTGCCAACAGGGAAGATGTACCTGTACGTTTTAATAGACTTCTTACCACAGGTTTTAATGTAGATATCTCCTAAGGGGACTGAAGGTTAATCAAAACATATTTTCTTTTTGTGGGACTCATAATGCCTACCTTAAATCAGCTTAACAATAGGTAATCCGTCCCAGTCCACATGATGTTAATAGTCACACTTGGGACAGCTCCTGTGTTTTCCTGCTACTTGACCACTCTACCCATGCCTGTGTTCCTCTTATCTCCATTTGCTGTCACTAGCCATGTGCTCTTACTGCTGCTGCCTCAGTGTTACAAACCCTGTGTTAAACTAGTTGCAAATTGCTCCCTATGCAAACTGTTCTTATTCCCCTGTGTGTCTTTCCTTGCCTCCTTGCCAACTACCAAATCCCTCCTATTGTTCCTGCTGGATATTTAAATACTTTTTATTTCTGGATCATATCCCCATAAGACTATGCTATTGCTGCAATTCAGTGGTATCCTATGTTATGCATTTAATAATTAAAGCAGTAATACCTGTTTGCAGTTTATGTGCTCCTTTTAAACCTCTCCCTGCCACAGGCTCATCAGACTGTTCTTTTATGGACTAGAGAAGCAGAACTAGTCCCACTCCCCTCCTGGCCCACTCTCCTCAATCCCTCTTATTTTACTTCCCTATCTCACCCACAACCTGCAACCATCCCAGTCACACCACCACCTCATTTCCCCAGGTCTGTTTCCAGTGTGCTTAACCATATGTGCCTTGATATGTAAACGTACACTACTATTACTGAATTTAGTGCTTTCCATAATTGTGAGTATGTACTGTACAACAATTGTCCTGTGCTGCGTTGCAGTACTTACAAATGTATGTAAACGTGTCATGTATGTAAACACGATAAAGGATTTTTTGTATTTATACATTTTTTAAATACAAAAAATATGCTGCTTTTTTATAATTATGAAATGGAAGTAAATTACGCTTAACATTGATTATTTTTCGGAGAGAAAATACTAATCCCACGCTTAAGTAACAATGAGATATTAAATTAAGTGATAAATGTTCTCTGTTCAGTTGTCAAGTAACACAAAGCTCAGGGAAGATTTGCAGTTTTCTTGCTTTTTTTAAGAAATAAATGTATGGTTTTAGAAACCTTACTTTCTGTTGATATGTTTCATTGCTATCGAATTAAAAACATCTAAGCCAATAACCTGTGAAGGGGAAGAAAGGTCATACATTCCTCTATAAGCCGAGGTTTCATAATGGCAAAGTCAATGCTTTATCAATTGCCTTTATGAACAAAATCATTTGCAGCCAGTACTACTGGCTGAAGAACCACTAAATCAATAGATTCTTACCAAAAGGGGGAAAGTGCTGTGATAAGCTTATCCCACAAAGTCCTATATTCCTAGTAGATGAGAGAACAAAACTGCTTACCAAAAGAATATTTTATTAGCTTGTACTATAAAGGAAAAGATTGCACAAAACCAGATTTTTCTGTTTTGAAATCTTTGAACTCCTTTAGGCTTTTTCATTTTTTTCTTATTTTTACTCATTTAGTTACTCAGTTAATTGTACAGTAGTTAACCTGCAACCCAACGAAAGTCCTACCAGCGTGAAGTTTGTATATATATTTACATTGAAAACAATTAAGATGCTGTATGCCTGGAAGGTCTTTTTTATCTGCTTTTTGCTTTTAATACAAAAGTATACAGTGGCATTTCACATTCAATATGATTTCATCACTGGGGTAATAACAATATTATTGGCATAAAGGAAGCCATAAATATTGTTGGTTACAGCAGTAGCTATGGCAGGTAATCTAGTGATGTGATTGATGTAAAGGCTAATTCAAAAGATACCTGAGACACTCCTTTAAATCATTAACATATTTCACACTGAGTTTTGTAAATATATAGGTCCAACATTAATGGATCCAACAATGTTTTATGCAAACACGAGGGGAAGGGCACCCTTATCAGGCCTAGACTTGGAGTGGAGACCAAATAAGCCAATTGTCTGGCCCCTGGGGGGCCCTTACCTCTTGCTGCTCCATTCAGGAAGTTGTGGGGTAGGCCACATCCCTGACCTTGCACACAAGGCACACCCGCAGTGCGGTCGAGGAACAGGCTGCATCCCTGGCATCAAGTATCAAGTAGATGGTGAACAATGTCCAGTGACACAGAGTTGGTGTAGGCTGCATCCTTGATCTAGAGTATATTAAAACACCAATTGAAGTGAATAGGCTGCAGAGGTCCAAGGAACATTCTCATTGGTGGATAGTTCAGATGGACTTACCAGGCCTGTAGCAGTCAATCAACTCTAATGACTGTGAGGAGCCAGTTACCTGTTGCCAACCAGGTCCTGATGCCAATAGTTGTGGAGAGAGGGTTCAGGTGGACAGAGGAAGAGGTGGACCTTATTGGTGGATGTTTAATGGACTGTAGTATAGCTAGCTTGGTTCCTGTAGTTTTTTTTCTTGGGCTCAATTGGTTTATGTTGTGTAGTTGCCATCAAAGTTATGGTAACTACAGGTTCTGGTTGCATGGTTATTGGCCTTTTTCCATGGACATGTCCCAAATGAAAGCTATGCTGAAGTACTGATCACTGGTTGGCTGGAACAGAGTTGGCTTGTTTTCATTATCAGTGCAGTACCCCTTGTTAAGCATGTATGCAAAACTATTTGTCAGTGTGCTTACTTATGTAAGTGTTGTGACCTTTATGACATGAGTAAGCACACTGTAAACTGCTGAACTGGTTTCAGTTAGTTATCTACTATCAATATGAAAAAAACCTTGATATTGTGTTTCACCCATTTTATAGATTTTAACTTCACTGGATGCAGGCAGACATAGGTATTGGTGTTATGTCGTCACCGACATATACACAATTGCATGCTACATTACAGAGCAAAGTAAAAATCAAGGGTACTAGTATATGCCTTTTCAATATTTTATAATAATTTAGACTGATTATGAAAACATTGGTCTGGCAAATAAATGTACATTTTCTACTTTTGTACATGGTGTGCACAAGAATTGTATGACAGTATCACAAACTGGGTATCATGGATAATCTAGTAGGACATTTTGATCCATTCTAATTTCAGTACATTTGTCAAATCTCACTCTATATATAGTTTATTTGTGAACACCATTTGAACTCCAAATTTCCAAACCAAAAAAAATGTTGGGGAAAAAAAAACAGAAAGAAGCTCTACATTTGCTTGTGATATTTTTAATCAATTTCACGGCAAATGAAATTGTGGAATTTATTCCAAAAGCTTACTTAGAAATCCATAAGAGATTCTGGATAAAGATCTGATGATAATTTATTATCCATCAATATAGAAATGCAAACAATGTTTTTTGCCTGCAAATCTTTATGGTTAAAGCGAAAAGGTGCACAGCCAATAAAGTGACATAACGTTTAAAATAGATCAATTCTAAGTAGTCAAGATACACTCTTTTTTATATACCTTTTTTATATGTGCAGTTGCAGTAGGTTTGGAAAAGGTGCTGTTTTTAAAATTCCAATGGTAAAATTCAAGATGCTTTCTCACTGTATCACATGTTATACTTAACCATAATTTCAATATAATGGTGGGGAGCTTCTAGTACTCCTTGTGTATAAATAACAGCCTGTTCTGTACAGGTTGTCCCCAACACCTCACCCCCTACACACAGTTTGGAAATGTATTTTAATAAGGTAAAAAAAACAGAATGAATTTGCTGTAACCTAATTAAAAAAAAAGAAAGAAAGGTCTCCTGGGGCAAGAATAGATAATCACATCAGCTAGACAGGGCTGTTATGGTATTTCATTGAGGATTAAATATAAATATTTTATTAATTTATTTGACAACAGTAATTCTCTCAATGAATTATCAAATTTCAGATCTCTACATACCTTGGTTCTATACAATATTTTAATTCTAAGAATTTTGTAGTAAAATAAACTTAAAAGATTACAGCAAATGATCTCACCACAGAAGGTGCTTGTCAAGTCTCTACTGGGAACATGTTAAAACATTCCTAAGCCCTGGTTTGTACGTTCTCATTTCCTCTCTCTAAATGAGTCACAAGAACAGTTCTGAACAGTTAAAGAGCAGAATAATATAAGAGTGTTACCTAAATGCATGAAGAATGGCCTGGAGAATTTCATCCGGTCTATGTTTCACTCAGTGGAAATATAGACTAGACTTGGGCACCAGGGGGCTCTTCGTCTTCGTGCTCGTCTTTGGCAAAAAAAATCTTCGTATTCCATGAATCTTCGCCCATTCCTGTCTTCTCTTCGGGCGAACATTTGTGGACATTCTTCGTGTTCGTTTTTTCCGGTTAATGGGTTAATACGGGGTTAACGCGGTACGCAGCAGCTCTGGCGCCAGGAGTTTAAATGTCCGTATGAGCAACTCTATTGGTCGCCAGCAGGGGGCCTCCTGCAGAGGGCAGCATTCTGCCCGAAGTTATAATAAGTTATTATGCTAAGTTAAATGTCCGTAATAGCAACTTTGTTGGTCGCTGGCACGGACTTTTAACTGTTGCAGCAGGGTCCCAGGTTTTTGGTTTTTTTTCTCTGCATAGCAACTAATGGTAAGGGGCCGTGCGAGTGAGCCTATTGGTCGCTTGCACGGCCCTTTAACCTACGGATTTCTGCTCCCGTTAGCCAACCCAGTATCGCAGGGGTTAACAGGAGCGGAAATCAGGAGTTAAAAAGGCCGTGCGAGTGAGCCTATTGGTCACCTGCAGGGTCTTCCTCTGGCATTACTATGGGCATAGGGGTCCTTATCTCTTCCCTATCACATTTTTATATATTTCCTATTCAGTTTTTAATATTTTCAGGAACCGAGACAGCAGAGACAATGCATGATTTTATTAAGGCTTTTTGTGAACTGACACTTTTCAAAGTATGAACTGAAAAAGGTCAAAGTAACAATTAGTCAAATAATATACAAACAGTGTTATTAACAAAAATAAGCATGGTTTTATGAAACATAGGTTCTATGAAGAAGTAAGTAGAAGTGTAGATCAGGGTGTTGCAGTGGATGAAATCTACTTGGATTTTGCCATGGCGTTTGACACGGTTCCGCACAATAGGTTAGTATTGAAACTGAAAGAAATTGTCTAGATGCAAATTATTGTTCTTGGGTTGAACATTGGCTTAGTTATAGAGTACCGAGAGTTGTTATAAATGATAAATCTTCAAGCTGGACAAAAGTGGTAAGTGGTGTCCCTCAGGGTTCTGTTCTGTTCTTTATTCAACATATTTATGAATGACCTGGCAATAGGCACTGAAAGTCATGTTTCTGTGTTTGCAGATGACACTAAATTAGGTAAAGTAATACAATGTGAGCAGGATATTAATTTGCTGCAGAGGGATTTAGATTAGAGACTAAGGGACTGGCACACAAATGGCAGATGAAATTTAATGTAGATAAATGCAAAGTTATGCACTTCGGGGGAAGGAATGCACAAGCAACTTACACCATAAATGGTACTAAATTAGGATTTGGGAATCATTATAGACAACACACTGGGAAACGATGTACAATGTCAGTCAGCAGTTGCTAAGGCCAGAAAGGTATTGTCATGTATAAAAAGGGGCACCAATTCGCAGGGATAAAAATATAATTCGCCCCTTTATAAATTAATGGTAAGACCACACCTTGAATATGCTGTGCAATTTTGGGTATCTATTCTAAAGAAGGATATCATAGCACTAGAAAAGGTACAGAGGTGGGCTACAAAATTAATAAAAGGAATGGAACACTAGTTATGAAGAAAGGTTAATTTATTTAAATCTGTTTAGTATAACGGCTTCTCAGAGGGGTATGATAGCATTATATAAATATATTCTGGGTCAATACAAACCATTCCATTTATAACCAGGACTGTGGTGATGCGCGTAGACAACCTCCATGGGGAAGCTGCCGGCGGAAATGTCGGCAGTGGAGGTTGTCCGCGCATCGCGCAGATGTCCACCGGCAGACCCCGCTAGTCACCAGGGAGTCTGAGGGGGCATTGGTAAGTCGGGGGGGAGTGGCACTTCTAGGGGGCATGAAGCATATCTGGAGGGTCAGAGTGGCATATCTGGGGGGCATAAAGCATATCAGGGGTTATAAAGCATATTAGGGGCAGAGTGGCATATAAGGGGGGAGAGGGGCATATCTATAAACAAGGTGCATTATGAATTAAGGGGGGGCCAAAAAATGGCTATTGGTTTTCTGTTGTTTATAAAACATAATTGTTGACTACTGTGTAATAATACAAAAAATTTAAAAATAACATTGTATGCATCTTCATTAGATAAAAATACAGTTTACCATTCACTAATGTTGTATTTTCTTTAAAAATATTTTTCTTTAAAATAGCACCAAACTTTAAGGGTGCGGCCTATATTCGGGGGCGACCTATATTCGAGCCAATACAGTAATTTTTAAATTATGGGGAAACATTTTTAATTCCAATACGATTTCCCCCCTGATCTTTAACATACTGGCTTTAATGTTCTTTATGGGAATACCTTTACTTTATTTTAAATGTTTTGTATGTTTTCAAGAAAGGGAACATTTGGGTTACAATAACCATAACAGTGTTTTAAGAAATATACTAGATCAAATTTACAAGTTGACAATATATGAAGTCAATAGTATTAATATTTTGAATTTTCTCTTAAACATGATATATAGACTCAAATATTATTCAAGCTTATTTTTATTTTTACAAAACTATATTTAAAAATAACATACAGAAGAAATTATGGGTGTGGCATACAAACATCTCGGCAATGTTTGAAAAAGCTAATTCAAATAACTAAGATTGCATAGTCAATAGCATAGTTCTTTATTTAGTAAAGTATATCTCCTTAGGAGTTGGTTGTGACTCACCTGCATTGTTTATAGAAATATACTTAACTCCTTCAGTACCACAGGTTTGTAGGATCCTAAATTCCTTCTTTTTTTGGCTATTTTTACCATATGTTGGTTTAATGAAGATTCCCTTTGGTGTACACACACAGACATCCGTTTTTCAGGACAAGTATGGCTTTCTTTGGAAACCATAGAAACACACAGCAATAATAATTATGAGTGTACTTTCTATCGGAATCAACATTAACTTTTTCAGCAAGTTGAGCTATTGTAGCTCGTCTGTTGGATTTTGCCACACGAGTGAGCCTTCACTCCTCCACATGCATCCCGCCAGCAGGAAACAAACCCCCATTAAAGGGAAAATCGTCGGGGAGCGGGGCGTGTCAAGACCATGCTCCTGCGACTTGGAGGAGTCAAACCCGGAAAGTTCCCAGGTATTTGTGTTCGCAAAACCATGTGTATGTTTAGACTGGCACAGGATCCAGTTGTCTAGGGACAGGTTGCAGGCACTGTTACTCTGTACAGACCCAAAATATATAATTCTGAATGTGCCACAGCTCTGGCTGTGCTAATTTGCCCTCCTAGTATGAGAGGTACCCAACCTCTACCATGACCCAATGACCTGTACAAATAAACCATTTCCCTCCTCATACTAATTTTTTAACTTCCCAATAATTATCGCATCCTTTTTCTTTGTAGAAAAGTACTATAGAATGAGAAGGTATACTAGTAAGAGGTTCAGTGTATATGTATATATATGGGCCATGTATATGTGTGTAAATTGGCAGGTGTGTGCAAGGGCAGTATATATGTGTATGTAAGGGCATTACATATGTGTGTAAATGTACAGTGCATATGTATGTATGGGCAGTTGTGTATAAGGGAAGTGTCACTAAAATAACCTCAGTAAAAATATAGTGGTGGTGGGGGGCACAATTTTTCATTCTTGCCTTGGGCAAAAAAAAAGGTTACCTAAGGGTCTCTAGTCATCCAACATAACATAACTCCATAATTTGCTATTTTTTTTAATAAAATGTTCTCCTATATTAATCTAAAACTGTTTTATAGTCTGGGATTTATGTTTAGTTAATCACAGTAAAGAGCTTTTACCTTAATGGAAACGTTTTACATTTTTTTTCTTTCTTTCTTGTTCGATTGATTAGAAAATAAAAGGATATTTATGTAATGCTTGAGGGCAAGTATAATCTTAGATCTGAATGAATATGTTGCCATCTTCAGTGATGCTCCCGCAATGCAGGCATATATATATATATACTATATATATATATATATAGTATATATTACACACACACAACTGTATTTGCATCGATTATAAGCATAACCCTGATTTATAAGACAACCCCC
>VKOC01016546.1:0-61817 GCA_009364415.1 Spea multiplicata
GGCACTTTGCCGCCCCAAGCGCTTTTTTTATTTTTAAAGCGGAAGAGAGAGGGGCGCCGAGTGGTCAAGTTGTCAGTACCCACTCAGCACCCCTCTCTCTCTCCTCTGCGGCGAGTCACCCTGTTCGGTGTCGGCTTATAATGCTGAGCGCCGGAAGATGACGTCATTTCCGGCGCTCAGCATTACAAGCCGGCACCGAGACCGAACAGGGAGATTCGCCGCAGGACTGCTGAAAGGTAAGTACAAGGGGGCGGGGTAAGGGTACATAATAGGGAGGGGGAGGGAGAGTAAGGGTAGATAATAGGGAGGGGGGGTGAGGAAGGGTAGATAATGGGGGGGATAATTTTAAACTTCGCCCCAGGCAGCATTTTGTCTGTACATACTGCATAGGCAAAGAATGTTTTGCTCCAAAACATTTATATTGCTTGGACAACCACTGGGACACGAGTCCCTGTCTGTAAACTGTCATGACCAAATGAAAACAGCCAGCAACTATAGTGCTATCGTTCTGGATGCAATATGTGGTGGATCGTAATGGATTGCCAGCCTTTTTTTGTAGGCTGACCAAAAATACTAGCCTATAACAGGCTGTTTGTATATATATATATATATATATATATATATAACCCCTTAAAAATAGTACTGCCTTGTATGCCAGTAGTCCCCAACCCAGTGATTGAGTCACACTAATCGGACTGAATTCATAATGACCCATTCCTGAAGGAGGTTCATAAAAGCTGAACTGTTAGTAAGCCTCGAGGACTGGTTTGGAACCACTGTTGTGGCCAGTAATCACTAGAACAAATAGCCAGGGGAAATGTTTTTCTTACATAACATTTATTTAGAGCTTGCAGATTCTGTACTGCTATTACAAAAGGAAGAGTACAACATTAACAATAACATGTACATAGTCTTACAGAAAGAGAGGAAGACCCTGCTGTTTTGATCCTACAATCTTTTAAGAGGTTGAGGAGAAAAGATACATAAGGTTAGGGACTGCTTGGACGAGGATTATTTGATTATAGTTCACATCATGTGGAGAAGATGGAGAAGACCATGGCGTGGGGCTTTCAAAGGTGGGGAGAACAGATGTTTTTTTGCAGGTTATGTGTATGAGGAGAATAGATTCTATGTTTCTCTGAACAGGTGGCTTTTAGCGAGTATTTAGAATAAGTAGGGGAAAGATAAGAGCAGAGACATAAGATGTTCATAAGGATTCTGAAGTCAAGAATTTAATTCTGCTGGACAGACAGCAGAGCAGCACACAAGTGCAATAGGAATAAAACAAATGCTCTGACAGAGAATGTTCACAATTGTTAGAACCTTATTTATCCCATAATATTGTATTCTCTTGATATGCTGTCCCATTGGTGACCAACTAAAGCCCTCACTTGGTCACAACTTTACATTATGTCTCCTCTTTGAAATGGACCAATCTAAGTACTTGATCTAGGGATGCACTTATATTTTTAGTTTGAAATCATGTCTGTTGGTCACTGATTAATTACAGCTGTCATAATCCTTTATTTTATACATTATGTGCATATATTCTGAAGATAGGAGAGATTCAATGACAAAGTCCAATGACAAGGATAATTATTTTTTGGGGGGGCGTCCAGGTGGGATAAAACAAATACATATTTACAGACGCACTCACAAATATACTTAAAAATTCTTTTTGTTAGCAGTAAACATTTTATGGACGATGGTTTTCTTTTGTCCAGCCCTGGTAGTTGCCTTTGCATACTCTTATAGCAGGGAAAATATTTCTAATTATGTTGGAGTGGCCAACTTAACAAAGACATCTAAGTTCTTTTTACCACAACGGGAACATTATCTTGTAATAATATAGTACATTTTATTATCTGTCACTATAAATTTACTGAGAAAAGTTAATTCCAACTAGCGGTTTCCATTGAAACGTGACATTCGAAAATAGGAATTATTTCCCAGCTAATGATGACATTTAAATTTTCTACTATCAAAGTAAATTATTCTGGCATTACTCAAATTCCAAGAATTGGTCATTATATAGACCACATCAAAAGAAATACTAGTAGCCTACTTGATTGTCCTTTGCAAACATACTTTCAAACCAACGCATTTTTTTCAGAATTGATATCATATGGATATTATATTGTAGGTTAGTTATAGAATATAGTTTCTTTGTTTTGCATTATTTGTTTCAGACCATCATATGTTCATTACAAACATGTTTTAAGTAAACGAGAAAATGGGGTAATAACCAGGAGTGGGATGGTTCAAGGGGCAGGTGGGAGCTTTTGTCCCCGAGCTGTTCCAAAATAATTCAATCAATCACACCATGCACAAAGCCTTTCCTTCTTTAGTTTCTAGTACACTGTGTGAGCTACCGTATTTTTACCGCAGGGTCAGGAAACATTGTGTTAAGCAACCTCACTCAACTCGGAGAGCCCACTTGTTTCAAGGGGTAGTGGCCAGGTGAGTCCAATCTGTGAGTGGAGTATTAGGTGGGACCTGGGAAGTGAATGCGCATGACAAAATGCTGCTTCCGTCTCTGGAGTTAAAAGATTACCAACCACAAGCCACAGGGAAGGAGAGCATAACAGAATATATATGTATATATATATTTATGTATATATATATAATATAATAGTTTTATGGTGTGTGTATATTAAAACACTGCACCTACAGACGTCTGATCCAGAAAGACAAGCCACAAAAGGCGTTGTTTTTCCCCTCGAATCTCATGGTGGGCTGTTTCCACAACCATAAAGGGATTCTGGGTAGGGCACATGCAAATATGGTTATACAATTATCAGGACCTTTGCCTCTATAGATCACTTTATACATGGATCCCTTGAAAGTAATTGCGCTGCTGTACAAAGACAATATATATATATATATATATTTATGTATATAATATATATATTTACTATCATCACACACACACACACACACACACACACCGTACAGGTACAGTATACTTATACATTATATACTATTGTATTCCAACTTGTCTTTCATGAAGTTTAAGAGTATTTTAGTGCAACTTATAGGGAAAAAATAGATATTAATTTATTTTAAAAGCAATTATACTTCACAAGAATAGTATAAACCATGTAACTGTGAGATAATTTGTCATTCCAGTAAGTTCAGAAACTTATTATATCCACAGTTCATTTAAGAACAGTTCAATGAAAAGTAGTTTATGTTACTCAAAATATTTTTATTACTTTTAATATAAGTCTGAAAGACCTTTTCTAGATTTTATAATAGCGTTTCTTGTTCTGTGACAATCATTAATTCTCCAAGGGCTAATAAAAAAAATAGTGTTAAGATGACTGTCGGGCACCTTTTTTCTTCTTGTTTATAAACTTTATATGCTTTTGTAATTTGTTCGATCAAGTATATTTGCAAGGGGTTGTTTTATTTGGGTAAATAAAATGTACTGTCCAAGGTGCAGGGTATTTTTAATAAGTACACATACCTAGTGGCGGAACTACTGGGGTCGCAGGGGTCGCGACTGCGACCGGGCCCTGGAGTTCTGCCAGTCTGGGGGGCCCAAGGGGTGCCGAGCGGTTGCAGAAAACGACCGTTCGGCACCTCTTGGGCCCCCCTGACTCAAATCCAGGGCTCCTCTGCTCCCCGCCGCTGCTGCCGCCGCCTGCCTCAGCGCTGCCCAGAGTGCAGTGTTGGGAGCATGAGGCGTTTTTTCTCGGGTGCAAGCGCTTCACGCTGAGCGCCGAGACAAACGCCTCACGCTCCCAACACAGGAGTTGACGGTAAGTGACCTACAAAGGGGGGTAGGGAGGGAGTGGGTAGATCGTGAGAAGGGGGGGTAGGGAGGGAGAGGGTAGATCGTGAGAAGGGGGGGGTAGGGAGGGAGAGGGTAGATCGTGAGAAAGGGGGGGTAGGGAAGAGAGAGGGTAGATCGTGAGAAGGGGGGTAGGGAGGGAGAGGGTAGATCGTGAGAAGGGGGGTGGGAGGGAGAAGGTAGATCGTGAGAAGGGGGGTTAGGGAGGGAGAGGGGAGATTGTGAGAAGGGGGGTAGGGTAGGAGAGGGGAGATAGTGAGAAAGGGATAGATGGGTTGGGGGTGGGGGGCCCTTAACAGATTCTCGCACCGGGGCCCTGAGGTTTCTAGTTACGCCCCTGCACATACCCTATGTTAGCCCTGTTCCAGACAGGTTATGAACAGCACTAGATGACATTAGTATCTAAATTAGTGTTTATATGACAGATAAATATACATAACAAAATCTGTCTAACGGAACTAAAATAACCCTTCTGGATGCAATCTTTATATATGCAAATACAAAAAGAAGATCCGTTGTCACATAATACTCGGTATCAATCAGTTTGGATACTATCTTCTGGCTAAGTATTGAAATATCTCCTCCAGATAATTCGAGGCCATATATAAAGATAAATATTATTGTGTTTTCACTTAAGCAATTTAGAAACTGTTTTTATTTTTTATATGTTTTATATATACATATACATACTTACATACATACATGCAAGCCTTCTGGCTTGTTTCGTGTCTGTAGATGAGTGTTTAATAATGCTTCTACTACTATATATATATATATATATAGTTGCATATGACTAACATTCAAAAGCTTTCTAATTATGTGAGCCTAGTTGCTTGAACCCTGTGATTTATGTATAATGCTAATGAAAAATGATGTAATGAATGTTTGTTTATTGTGATATATTAACTATGCTGTCATACCCTTTATACATCACTGAGAAAGTTATACATTTATTTGACAAAGCAAAACTTCCTTTTTTTGTTTTGAGTTCAAAGAAAACAACTATTTAGTACCATGCTTTTTTGCCATTTTTACCATATGTCGGTCCAATTAAGACTCCCCTTCTGTGTTTGATGTACCACACAAATTAGACATATTTTTCAAAGGACAAGTAGGACATTCTATTGAAACCATGGAAACACAAAAAAAATAATATGTATGTAAGTATACTAGTATGGACTAGTAGTATGTACTACTACACACAGTAGGAGCCACTGCTGAACATACATATCTGTTTATGTTCTAGAGGGCCACATCATCCCTTCAATATTAACTTAATTAATAGTAATCGTGTAGCTGCCCCATTGCATTCTGATCTCCCCTCACTGACCCATGGAGCCGGGGGGAGGGGGTGGCTGCACCCACTTTAAGGGCTCGTCCTGCCAACTTCTGGGGAGACCCTGCCTTTCCCCACCTCTTGCTTGAAATGTTAAGGGGTATGCTTAGCTTATATACCTATTAATTCTAAAATACATGTTTCATGCCTCCCAACATTTGAAATGCCCAAAAGAGGGGCAACTATGATTTAGGAGGTGTGGTTAAAGCTGTAGCCAGGGCTTCACTCCAGCGTCCGCCTGATGACATAAGTTCGGCTGACGGCTGGATATGTACTGTGTATTTATGCTTGCATAGTTGACCTGTAGTGGCTGATGGCCGCTTCAGGTCTGCGTAGGACCCTGTGGATTTGGGTTCCACAAGTAATTGTACAGCCTAAACAGGGACACTTGGGAGGTATTATGCTTTTTTTTTTACATATAGATGCTTGCCTACAACTTTGATATAGACTGTATATTTATATTTTTAATCGCTTGTAATGAAATTGAGCATGTACATGTTCATAGTTTTCAAGTTTTTTAATGTTTTAGAGCATAAATGACGTGATTGATGAGGGCAGCTATAATGAGTAAGAGAGTGTGCTTAAGAGCTTAGCCCCTTTGGTCAAGAGCCCTGGAAATCTCTTAGCAAACCGTTGACTTCAGACGGCTCTTGAGCTTGACCTGTGCTGCCAGCTGACTGAAGTAAGTATATCAATAACTTGTGGATAGTAAAAATGTGAATTAACAATGTCTGATAAAAAGAAAAAAAAAGCCAGTACCTTATAGTTTGATGTATATATTTGGAAGAGCTATGGGTCAGAGAAAAATGCCAATTGTATACAGAGGATGCAATAAAAAGGTATGCTAGTTAACTTAACCATCGTATGCATCAAAGGGTATACGATAGCTAGAGTGTCCTTTTAAGAAATAGGTGTTGTTAATGTACAGCTGTTTTACTGCTTTAAAGGCTTTCGTTCTGTACAGGCTAATGTATCAGAATATACATGTGCTGCATATGTCAGATATTGTATATGAACCATATGCTTGCTTAAACCTAGAACATATGACATTAATGGATAAATGTTGACTTAGTCCCTTTCAAAACAAATATGCAATTTTTGAACTCAGCCGCTGTTTTATTTGCCTCTTTTCTCCACTTCTTACAAAACATATTTTTTTAAAAAATCACAAAATACACGCTATTTGTTATTCTTTAGCGGCTAATGAAAAGCTTTTTTCCACTTGACAGTAGTAAAGCCAGATCTTTTAAGATATGATATGAACTTGCCAAGGGAACTTTTGTAATATCCGTGTTAAAAAGTTTAGATGTTTGAGATAGGACGGTCATTAAGAAGACTTTGATGTGTAACTGAGGATGTTGTACTTCAAAAAGATAAATAGAAGTGAATAATGGTTTCCCAACTTGCCATCATTTTCTTAAATATAACTTGTCCACTACCAGTGCTAGAATCAGTCAAAGAGATGAGTATGATCATATTATAAAGCATTCTTTTCTCCCATCTACAATGTGAAAATGGTATCATTATATAGATGCCAAGTTCCAGAATGAATATTTACTGCAACCTTAAAATGTTTTGATGCCTTATCTAACTCCTCTATTGCACAAATAAGCTGTAAGTATCAAAAGCCAAAATGATTATGTTATATGATAGTATCTTTCACAAAGCTTAGATAATTGCAGACAGCGATGTCTTTATATTAATGGATAGAAAGCATCAATGTATTAAAGAAAACTTTGGTCTGTCGACACAAATTGAAATGATTTCGAAATGGTTTTTGCAGTAATGTGTTTAGGTCCAAGAGATACTAAACTAAATTTGGTGTTACCTTGCTAAGATGCATTCCAAAGAAAAGTTTTGTTGTAATGTTCTTGTGCTTAGAATGGACAATTAGGGTAATTTTGAAATGATGGTCTTAACATGAAAACAAGTACATTGCAAAATTAAAGCAGTAGTAAAGTACCGAATCTGATGGGGATTTCACTTTTACGATTACATCCTAAGGATCATGTGCTAGATGACCTGTAGAATGTCCTAAAATCAGAGGCGTTTTGACCTTACATCCCTGATCCACTTTTACTGGCACCCTCAAGTAGTGGTTTTCCTTTCATTTTGAAACAAAGCCAATTTCCGGTACATTTAAGTGTTGCAATTAGAGGACTGGATTGGGATGCTGTTCCCGCGGGATCCGTCAAAAAACTTGCGGGCGGTTTTTCGGGTGTTGCGAGTGGGAGCGGGCGGTCAGACAATGTACCTGTGGGAGTGCGTGGGAAATCTGCAGATCAGGGAAGGGGGTGGGAGGGATTGACCCACATATGTTGCAGGAGAGGAACAAACACATTGCGGGAGCGCACAGTAATGATCAGCGGGAGCTCGGGGGTCTAGTTGCAATGAGCATGAACAAAAACCAGGGTCAGACTGTAAGTGAGGGTGGTATATATTTGTCCCAACCCGTATTTAGTCCGGGGCAATTTTATGCTGGTTGTTCTAGAAAGAGGCATTGAAGGTGAAAATTCTTTATACTGTTGGCTGCTTGGTACCCTCAAATAAACCATTTTATACCCCAAACATTGTTTCCTGGATATTTTGATATGTAATAATTATCATCATGTCCACTGTGTCTGCAGTACCTTTGGTGTTATTATCTTGTAATAAAGATATGATGCAGGACCAATGACTGAACTGACATGTATGTTTGGAAGCCTATGATTGGTACATAAGCACATGGAACCATATGTCTTACAGCAGTTTTTACTAACAAGACCCACAATGGGTGAAAATTAAGTTATGTGTTTAACTCTCAATGACAAGGCTTGACAAAACCCAGGTGCCAGGTCATCATGGCGACAAGAGATCACGTCCAGGTTTTGCAGAGGAGCACTTGGTAACTGTACAAGAGTATATCACACACCTTAGCACAAAAGGTAAAGCTAGGGTTTGCATCCAAGGTGCCTCCCAACACCAGTGCCACCATCTTGGGCTGGGCATACTGCTGGACGGTTGGACTTCGTGATTTAATTGTGATTATGATTTAACTTCCCCATTCTCAGAAACCGGCAGTACATGTGGACTGTAAGGGAGTGGGGGGAGCTATACCAACCTAACAAAGATATAATTTTTTGTGTGTGTGTCCTGCTGTGTGTACTTAAGTAAGTATGTTACAGTGTGTGTCTCTGTGTGTAAGTATTTTACTGTGTGTATTTTATTGTGTGTAGGTATGTGTTCTTGTGTTTCTTAAACATATCTGTCACAGCTTTTGGAAGGATAAGAATTTGTTCCTTGTCCAAATTTACCTTTCACCTAACCTATGATTTATAAACTGCAACCTGGCTTGTCCTGTTCTACATGTAGACAGAGCATCTATTTCACTTCATAAATTTCCTGCTCAGGCTTTTATATTACTTCTTGGCTGATTTTTGAGAACTTTTAAAATGCTTTTTTTGTTCTGTGTAAGTGAACAAAAGCTTTGGTGTTCTCATGGGTAACGCTGCCAAGTTTTGGACCTAACTTTAGGCTTCAACAGGAACCACAAGAGAAATATTGCGGGAGATTTTAAAAATGTATCTTCCTTGTAAGCCTAAAACCCACTGGGGTATATTTCAACCACTTCAAAGTAAACCAGTAATGTGCTCATTTCCTACAGTTCATATTCAAGTAAACTTTTTTCAACTTTTCTATTGTGCTTGATTATTTATATAAATATACTAATTTTAAATATGTTCTACAATTTGTATGCTTATCTTATTTTATCTTATCGTACCTTATCTCTTATTTGCCTTCCCCCTTTCAAATTAAGTGTCTTTTGTTAGAGGCAGGGCAGAGGTAGGACAATCCACCTACTTTGTCCATCTAGGCATCACACAAGTAATTAAGGCATAATACCTGGATATGATGTTCATGCTTCACACCTACAACTCTGCCCTCTCTCTCGCCAAACAGCTCTACTTCTCCACTCTCATATCCTCTCTTTCTTCCAACCCACGACGCCTTTTTTCTACTTTCAACTCCCTTCTCTGTCCCTCCACTGTCCCTCCACACCCACACCACAAACCTCTCTCACTGCCCAAGATCTTGCTACCCACTTCAAAGAGAAGATCGAGACTATTAGAAAAGACCTCGCTTCCTTACAACTCCCTCCTACACCACTCACCACCACCCTCTCTACTCCTACTATACTAACTGCCTTTTCCCCTACAACCGAAGAAGAGATAGCCACTCTTCTTTCTTCCACTCACCCACCAACCTGTCCCCTTGACCCCATCCCTTCACACCTCACAAAGTCTCTATGTCCATCCCTTGGTCCATCACTTACCCACCTATTTAATCTTTCTCTATCATCTGGATCTGTACCATCTGCCTTCAAGCATGCGCTAATCACACCAATTCTAAAGAATCCTTCCTAAGCTGCTTGAATGGATTGTGTACAATCACCTCACTAACTTCCTCTCCTCTAATTCCCTCCTTGACCCTCTACAGTCTGGTTTCAAACCCCTTCACTGTACTGAAACAGCTCTAACAAAAGTCTCCAATGACTTGCTCTCTGCCAAAGCTAAAGGTCACTAGTCTATTCTAATATTACTAGATCTCTCTGCTGCTTTCAATACTGTTGATCATCACCTTCTTCTTGACTCACTTGCTTCTATAGGCATTCGAGATACAGCTCTCTCCTGGATCTCCTCATATCTGTCTAACCGTTCCTTCTCTTTCAACTTCTCTGGCAACACATCATCGCCCCTTCCACTTTCGGTTGGTGTCCCCCAAGGTTCAGTCCTTGGCCCTCTGCTGTTCTCAATTTATACTTCCTCTCTTGGCAAACTAGTGAACTCATTTGGCCTCCAGTATCATCTATATGCAGATGATACCCAAATGTAATTGTAATTAAGATGTAATTAAGCGTTTTTGCCTCACATTTTCCTAAACTATTCAGTTCTCAAAATGTTATAAGCAAATATATCTAAACCAATTGTACTGATTTAAAAAGCATAAGCTTTGATAGTTGTAACAGATTCAGCTGATAAATATTGATAATTGAACTTTAAAACACATTAAGAGACATTGATGCAGAAGGAGAAAAGGGCCCTGCTGCTGCAAGCTTACAGTCTGTTAGGAGGTTGAGGAGAAATTAAATCCCCTGCCATGAGTATGCCTACTCCTGGCATACCCCAAGAGTTCCCAGAGTCGGCTTATGTATGCCAAAAAGTGTATTTTTTTTTTATAAAATGAAAGCCAAATCACATAACAATAATGCAACACACTGTTTTAGGTGTGTGTCTGGGGTCCATAGGGTTCATGGAGTGAGCAACATTTTGGACAGAAGACAAGTCATAAATACCATACAAGAAACATCACCATATGTCTACCACTGCTGGAATAGATCATTATGTAGATTCAATAACAGTTATCCATAAGAAGTCTTAGTGAGGGTTGTCCTTTATGTATAAATCCTATGTAAAATTAGCCCTGGTAGAGCCATAAAGTATTTTTATTAGTAAGTTTTCATGCCATGGGCAGGGCTCCACCAGGCTCAACCGCAATGGGGAAAAGTTTATGTATGTAGTGAGGTGTTGGGTGAGTGCGGATATCTATCTGTTTCTTTCTTTATTGAGTTGGGAGTTAGTTTAGATATTTAATAAAGGTTAAGTTTTTATCCTGGGGGAGGTTCCTATCTCCATTTATTACAGTTTCGGCAGAGGGTTATTCCATCTCATTGAGGAGTAGGACGAATAGAGACTCATAGTATGTATGTGTAGTGCGCACATACCCAGCATCAGGACACAGCTGCAAGGTAAGAAACCAAGTATTATGGTTTTTGGCTTAGACACCGCTTAAGTCGAACAAAGAAGGATCAGAACAATGAAGTAAGCTATGCTTGTCTGACTGACTGCTGAGAAAAGATGGATAAACTGTAACTTTACAGAACGTGATACTGGTGAACAATGGAGAATAATATATTGAGTGCATGTTACTCAGGTATGTCTCTGATTGTACTTTATTGTCTCAACTCAGTCTGGAGCTTTCAGATCATTTTTTCTTTCTCCAAAAATCAGTGTAAAAAAAGATACCTGTGACCTGTAAGAAAAAAAGCAATTAAACTTACTATGTGTTTTATATATAATGTCTATTCAGTCGTAATGTTTGTTGGTTCCTTTAACAACCATGGAATAGCATAGCTACCAAAATTAATGTGAAAATGGAAAACAAAGTAGTATATTTACAGGAGCAAAAAATATAACTTATTCTCGACATGAAACATAGATTAAAAAGAGTCAGGAGGGTAGATACAGAAAAACAGCAAGAAACTAAGAAAATCTAGCAAAAAATAGAACAAGTCTTCAATTTACTAATCGGATTATAGATGCCTTTTGTTTATTAAAACTGTTCTGCAAAATAGCACAAAGCCCCTTTTAAATCTAAAGAGATATGTGATTTTGTCCCAAGACCTACTAAGGTAAAAAAGTTGAATTTATCATAACATCTGAAAGATTATTGGAATTATTAAAACATACCCAGAATTTGTCACCATTTTTTTAGAATTAACCAGATAATTAAAAAATTAACTTAATTCATTTATGAAAACTACCTATTTAAGTTAGACATAGAGCCGGCAACCGGGAGATCTGTGTCAAGTATGAATTCCGTGTCAAATATGAATATCCTTCAAAATTTCAGGTGTCCAAATCTGAACATCTGTGCTGAAGGTGTGACCACCAGGAAATTGGGTATAGAAATGGGCCAGGTTAGGCACAGAATTTGTTGGGGTAAGAGATGTGGCCACCTGTCTGCCGTACCTGAATATCTACCTTGTGGTGCTCAGTAGCCACATGGGAGCTACAACAGCACAAACCTCCCATGAGTTTATATATTCCAGGGCCAGTCTGATCTCCCCTACTGGCCCATGATCCTCACTGTGGTGCAGCCACGCAGGACAGTGCCTGAATATTGTGACTCAACCAGAACATCAGGGAAGAATTTATATGGCATATTTGAGTAATTTTGTATCATGAAATACTCTTTCTTCTCCTAAACCCCCAGTACAAAGGCTGCCTGAACTAATCAACAAAAAACATCAACGTTACAAACAAGGCCAACCAAAAATCACAAACTGTAAATTAATTTAGTTATAATACATTTTAGTAATACACATTCCAAACAGCATTAAAACATAACAATACAGGAGAGGAGTGTGACAGAATCTCCAATATTTATCCCTTAAATAGGTGTTTCTTTGAATGTTGTTCGCTGGGTGGGCGTTGAAGTCTTGCTTTTTGGTTGGCTTAGATGGCTACAACAACAAAGTTACTTACTGATTGTAGTTCTAACAGCTAGGTCAGGATTACCTATGTAACACACCATTAGGTTTTTTTACTAGTACTTAGCAATAGGAAGCAATATCTAAAACATGATAGGTATTGTGACGCAATAATTAAGTCTATTGTGCAAAAAAGCTTACAGCTCTAAGATATTATAATGAGGATTAAGATTCCTTTTAGATTTCTGTTCATAATCAAAATACTGTTGTATATTACGGTTAAAACCTTTGTTAAACCAATGTTAAAAAATGCATTTTATAATACAGTCTCCACCCAGCAGGGAGACTGTCAGGCGTCCGCAACGGGCGGGGGGGATGTGTCCTGTGTTCCGATGATGCAGTAAGACAGAGCAGGGGCGGGACAAGCGGTGACAGACAGGTCACCACTAACTAGAACCTATAGGTGAGGGGAGGATCTCTAGGAACTGGTGGGAGGAGCATTGTTTTGGCAGACTGTTTTAACCCACAGCACTTATGCATTATCACTTGATTGTTCAAATCCCTTCCTGTATTTTCTATACCCATTTGCTGATACTTGTTTCTGGATTCTCTGGACTTTGACCTTGGCTTGCTTATGGACTTTGCTGATATTCTTTAACCCCTTCAGTACCGGGACGTACCTGGTACTTCCTGGTTACTGGTCACCGGTAGACTGGGACGTACCAGGTACGTCTCTCGCAAAAAACGCCCCCACGTCACCACAATCGCAGTGATCGTGGGGGCGCTGCTGCTGCTGTCTGCCCAGGAGTCCTGGGCAGACAGCACAGCGTGTCTAAGCCCTCCCCCAAGCCTACGATCACTCCCACGGAGTGATTCTCTAGGCATTAAACAGCGATTGCAGAAAAATCTGCAATCGCTGTTTCAGCTGCCACAGGCAGCTTCAGGGAAGGGGGGGGTGTTGAATGGGTCCCCACACAAGTGTGGGGACCTGATCCAACACCCCCCTGCTGCCTGATCGCTCCATGAGAGCATCAGTGCAGCGTTAACCCCTTCAATGCCGCGATCGCGGCATTGAAGGGGTTAATTCCCGTTTTTAAGGGGGGTCTGCTACTGGTGGTCTGCCTGGAAGCCCAGGCAGACCTCCAGCAGCAAAAACGAACCCCCAGAAGTCCTCTGATCAGCCCTGTAGGGCTGATCAGAGAGACTCCTCTCCCACAATCTCCAGTCCATTGGAGATTGTGTCCCAGCTGCCAGAGGCAGCTTAAGGGACAGGGAGACAGGGCTCTTTGGTCTCCACATGAGTGTGGAGACCAGCCCCACCCCCCTCAGTTAACCTCTACCCCCCCTCTTCCTCAATTAACCCCTTCAATGCTGCGATTGTTTATGACCCCCATCGCAGCATTGCAGGGGTTAATATTAGTCCCCACAAGCTTGTGGGGACTAAATATCAATCAATGCTGTGCTTCAATGGAGCATCAGCATTGAAAGAGTTAAAAATAAAAAATAAAAATTAAAAAATAAATTAAAAAAAAAATAAAATAATAATAATAATAAAAAAAAATAACAGCACTGACCTGAAAGTCCAGGGTGCTTCCAGGTCAAATGCTGGGCTGATCAGATCGCTCCTGGCCAATAGGAGTGATCGGATCATTATGGCAGCCCACGGATGACCCAGCTCTACAAAGAGAGAGGGGTCATCTAGGGTAATTATGAAAAAACACAAATTATTAATAAATGAAAAAATCATAATTATTACCTGATCACTTGTCGGTGGCATTTTAAGTCGCTGATTATTGATCGGTCTCCCTGATTGATGTCAGCGGCCTAAACCTGTCACTTACAAGCAATCTGATAAAAAAAAATATTTTAAAAAATGTAAATGCACATCTTCCAGTTTTGCCCTCATAGCTTCCTCAAAAAATGCATGAACCATGCATGTGAGGCCTTGTTGGAATCGGGGGATCTTGGTGAACAAAATATGGTGTTTTCTTCCACTGTTGCACTTATGGTGTGCAAGAAATTCAGTGCAACATTGAAATGTATGTGTTAAAAACGCAATAAAATAATTTCCCTGTGAAGTTTGGCAGACATCAGTGAAGAAATGGCTAGCTGAAAACTGTCAAAACTACCCTAGTTGAACACCTTGACTCGTTTACTGTTCATAAATATATACTTTTATGGGGTACTTTACAGTGGGGGGCTTCCAAAATGTCCCAAATGGGATATGGGCCCAGTAAACCAATTCCTGAAAACTTGCGCATGTTCCAGTTATGGCCTCATGACTTCCTCAAAAAAATGCATGAACCATGCATGTGAGGCCTTGTTGGAATCGGGGGATCTTGGTGAACAAAATGTGGTGTTTTCTTTCACTGTTGCACTTATGGTGTGCAAGAAATTCAGTGCAACATTGAAATGTATGCGTTAAAAACGCAATAAAATAATTTCCCTGTGAAGTTTGGCAGACATCAGTGAAGAAATGGCTGGCTGAAAACTGTCAAAACTACCCTAGTTGAACACCTTGACTGGTCTACTGTTCATAAATATATACTTTTATGGGGTAATTTACAGCGGGGGGCTTCCAAAATGTCCCAAATGGGATATGGGCCCAGGAAACCAATTTCTGAAAATTCCAAATGTGAAAACGAAAATGCGCATGTTCCAGTTTTGCCCTCATAGCTTCCTCAAAAAATGCATGAACCATGCATGTGAGGCCTTGTTGGAACCGGGGGATGTTGGTGAACAAAATGTGGTGCTTTCTTCCACTGTTGCACATATGCTGTGCAAGAAATAAATTTTAACATTGAAATGTATGCGTTAAAAACGCAATAAAATAAATTTTCTGTGAACTTTGGCAGACATCAGTGAAGAAATGGCTAGCTGAAAACTGTCAAAACTACCCTAGTTGAACACCTTGACTTGTCTACTGTTCATAAATATATACTTTTATGGGGTAATTTACAGTGGGGGGGTCTTCCAAAATGTCCCAAATGGGATATGGGCCCAGGAAACCAATTTCTGAAAATTCCAAATGTGAAAACGCGCATGTTCCAGTTTTGCCCTCATAGCTTCCTCAAAAAATGCATGAACCATGCATGTGAGGCCTTGTTGGAACCGGGGGATGTTGGTGAACACAGTTTGGTGTTTTTTCTGCAGTTGCACATATTCTATACAAAATATAATATAAAATCTAAAGCAACATTGCAACATATGCAAAAAAAACAAAATATATAAAAATACCTCAAAATTTGGCAGCAATTGGCGATAAAATCCCTGTTTGAAAAGTGTCAAAATGACCCTAGTTGTACACCTTGACTTATCTACTGTTCATAAACATATAATTTTGGGGGGATAATCAGTATCTGTGACAACTATTGCAGTTATTAGACTACCATGCCAAATTTGAAAAAAATTACATTTCAAAAACGTGATGCATGCCTTGCAATATTTGCCCTATACTGGTCAAAATAGATAAAAATCCTGGCCATGTTGGGTGGTTTCCAAATCAGGACAAGTTAATGAATATATTTGGGATAATTTTTTCCCATTGGTTCAATGTGTGTACAATTTGTATGTATACAAAACTGTAAAAAAATGCATTTTTTTTCATTTTTTCCCCACTTTTTCCAGTTTATTTCAAACAAAACAATGTACTACCCAGCTTAATATGGTTTCAAATGAAAGCCCTACTTGTGCTGAAAAAAACAATATATGATTTGTGTGGGTGCACCAATTGATAAGAGAGAAATTACAGTTGAAGAAAGACATGGCAAAAACACAAAAACGGCTCCGGTCCTTTAGCGACACGTTAGTATCATAATCCTGGTCCTAAAGGGGTTAAGTGATCTATTCTTGTGAGTCACTGAGGTAATTATATCTCCAACATCTCGTGTCAAAAGGTTTTTTAGTGCACATTAGAGCATTAAGGGTAGAGGTAAATGTGCAGTTTACTGTTGTCATGCTGATTCTTCCATTTATTCCTTCCACGATTCCAGATTTAACACAGAGATTTGTTTTGAGCATGCATGTGCGTGAATGCCACCATTTTTCTAAATCAGCACAGGGCAAGGTGTCAACAATCACAGCCCCGTCAAACATTTCAGTAGAATTAGCAATAGCATACCTACGGAATGTGCAATGCTGATTGGCAGCTCATTCCGAACATGTAAAGAAAGGAATTCATTCTCATCCAGGTATGACGCACGCAACCAAGGCAGGAGTTATTTTTAACTATTGCAGCAAGAATAGAAAATCAAGCTGCCTATCACATCAGAAAGCAGATTAAATTACCAAGTACAGCACTTGTTGCCCATGTGTGAGGTTTTTATCTATCTATCTATCTATCTATCTATCTATCTATCTATCTATATACACACACAGTATATTACACATACATACAATACATACTGAAAATGCACCTGAAATAATCTGCTGACCATGATAAGGACATGGTATTTTTCCAAACCAGTATTAAGATGAATCTTGCGAGGGTACCAGCCTCTCTGATGAATGCTTTACTTGCTTGTTCTCCCTGCAGAACCGCATTGCCATCCAAGCTGTTACTGACAGTACTGTCACTGACTTCATTCGTATGGCACACAGGCCAGAGCACTACATCAGCTATACCATTCTGCTGAGCGTTAAAAAAGTAATCATTTAGGGACATTATGCTACTCCGTCAAAGCCAAGTAATTAATATACACATTGTGTGCCAACAGAGTACGGATGCCACTTTTGGACAGAACACAGATAGCAGTTCTTAAAGATAAAATAGGATATTGTGACTTAACTGCATACAAGCAGTATGTGTCCACAATGGAAGACTCACCACTTTTTGGTTACACATAGCTTAAAAACCTAAGTAGTCTTTAAAGCTTGCTACCTAACACATTTTCCTTTCCATGCCTATTGAGGTACAGTTCTTTTATTTTTCACCAAAGGATCACTGCTGTTTCAATTATATACAAATTGGCTACTGTATTTTTATTCACGTGCCACATGTAGACTGTCTGGCTCATTCAGCATTAGGAGATGGCTGGCACCTTCTGGCTGGTGGGACCTGAAAAGCCAAGTGGTCACCAAGCCCACCTCTCTGTCACTAACATATTTACACACAGTTACATAGACACACTCTAAAACACTCACTCACTATAATATACACACTCATCTTTGATGGCAAGCTGCCATGCTACCTTATGGTCACATAACATCACATTATGTGATCCTGCTAAGCCTCGCTTCCATGAGCAGGTCGGCCCGGATTGGCCCAATTTCCTTCTTCCTGCAATGTCCTTCTTCTGGGCATGTTCAGTAACAAGGAGTGTTCAACCTTGTTTAACCTATGGACCACCAGCATTTTTCGTTGATAGAAACCCTGCAAGATCATACGTAGGTTCCAGTCACAAGGAAATTGTACCTCGATGACCTGATTACATATTATGTAAGACATTTCTTGTAGCAAGTTGTTCTAGACATACAGTAGAAAACATGTACATACATATCCATCTCTATCTCAGTTCCTCTTTGTCTTTGTGAAATGTTGGGCGGTATATAATGAAGATTAATTAAATTTCATATTATAAGCACATTACTTTCTTGTGCAACACAAAAAAAAACGTTTTTTTTTCTTCGTAATTAAACAGAAACTAATAGGCTATCAATCATCTGCTAATTTCAACCCCATGGTGCCAAAAATATTTAATTAATAGAAACACAGCTGTAAACAAATAGCAAAGATCTATTTATCCTATTCTTGTACTTGAAAACAGAGTACTTAACATAATGTGAAGGCACGAGAAAACCAGCCTTGGTAAGAAAGATGTTGCAATCCACATTAGCCAGATTACTGATCTACAACAATCATACAAAAACTTACATCAATAATTAAGATATTCACAAAAAAACTACCGCTTGAGATAATCTGTGGTGGCTATGATTCTAATTGCATGAGCAATCTCATTATAGACCAGGCATGTCCAAAATTCGTCCCGAGGGCCAATTGCGGCCCACATTAAGGATTGATAAGGCACTCCAGATAAGTTGCCCAAATATAGATCTGTTTTTTTGATATTAAAGGCAGAGTGATTTAACACCTGTTTAGATTTGTCATCCAAGTCACAAAATGAAAAGTATGCCGTTTTCAATAAACTTTGCACAAAATTAAATTAAATGCAAAGTTAATTTGCATTTAATTTTAATGGTTCAAAGAATGTCAGGCAAAATGGTCGGCCCTCGCACATGTTCACTTCATCAAATCTGGCACCCTTTGAAAAGAGTTTGGACATGCCTGTTGTACACCATTCATGCTTTTCTTTTTGGTAATAACAATAGTCCTATAAAAGCAATAATATGGTCTGTAAAGAAACTTTGTCAGGCCTAGTTTGCAACAGAACTCTGTTTCTCTGCAGGGAAAGGCAAAGTGTCCATACAAGAGCACCAGTGTCCGTGTCAAGGTTTGTAAAGGTCAATGGAACATTCAATTGTCCACCACATACTCCAGTGAATGTCCACCATGAGCAAAGTTGGTGCCTAACCCTATTTCTCAGTGTTATTTTTGGTGCTCATCTAGTGATGCCTGGAAATATTGGCCAACTTTTGTTTTTGAACTTTTGAGTGCTGGGAGGTCAAGACTGTTGGAAATGGAACAATTTAGGTAAATAAGGTTTTTCATCTAGGGAACAATTGTTTAAATTCATGTTGCACAAATAATAACAAGAAAACAATATTTTAGGTGTCCAAATTAGGACACCTGTGATAGAGGGGTGGCAAGAGGTAGGTATGGGCAAGGTCTGAGGCATGGCTACCCACCACCTTTCCCAAATAGCGATGTTTTCACACTTGCATCACAAAGAGGAAAAGTGGAAGCTTCAATGAAGGTTGAAATGCTATAGCACAGAACTCCTTTTTTGTCACCTAATCAAAGAATCTCCCCGTTCAGCCCACGATATCGGGAGAGTGAGACTTGAAAACCAGGACTGTTGGTAGGTATGCAAAAACCAATCATTCAAAAAAAGATAACATTTAGAGCTTGACTTTGCAGATTAAATCTGCCCTGATCCTCAAGTTATTTAATAAATCAGTGCAAAATGCTTTAAGTAATTCCCTAGATATTGTCATAATGAAGACTTATTGATAGCAAAGTGAGCAAAGTCACCAATAATATTTGTTTTGGACCAAAAGATAATGTTTCATTAAAAAGACAAAATTAAATCAGTCAAGTGTGAAAATACTGGATACCTACAAAGGCTATTTCTGAGAAGACATCAAGAGAATGTATGATCCTGTGACAGCATTGCTAGCTGGTTCCTAGAATTTCCAGTTTTATTACATTAGTTTAGCCAACTTTGCTACAACACAGTTTGTGAAAGGTCTAACTTGCTAGATCCAACCCGGGCCAAGTGTTATTATTGTGGAAGTCTAGGAGAAATAACAGCTCAGCCACGAAGATGTAGACCTGAGTGCTGAAGTGCATACAAATCACCTATCCTCTGTAGCGTCAGTCACTACAGAGTTCCAACATAAATGGAACGAATTTGCACATATCCATACAGCTATAGAGACCCCTCTGAGCTGAAACCATTAAAACAACAGTTTAATACACATTCTTATTTAATGGGGCTGTCAGGTATAGTAAAGTCCTTTATGCTTTATTTAATATGCATACTTTAAAAATAAGATCACTTATCTCTATCTTACTTCTACTGCAGGAGGGGCTTGACACAGCATTTACAGCGGGTACATCGTGCAAATTTAAAGGTACGCCTCAGCTATCATATACATCAAAGAGACCTCTCAGCTACAGTATCATATACATTAAAGTGCATGTGATGGCTGGAGTTTCTCTTTAACCATATACTATATGTATATCTAGTATATGCTTCATTTTCTTACTCGTATATATAGAAAAAACATATCAAACATTCCAAAAGGAAGCCCTGTCTGTGTATCCGCAGATGCAAAACTTTGTGTGTGTGTTTTTTTTCCTGACGCTACTCAAAGTATAAAATGTAGAATCAGAAAGATAAAGATTTTTCATGTGAGAACAAAAATATATTTTTGAATTATACATATTGCCGTTACGGTAAATAAAAGTTAGGTTTTCCCATAACACAATTTATGCTCAAACATTAGAATTCCATTAGGTTCACAGCTTCCCGCTGAAACTTAATATGTTTCTGTACATAATAGAACGTTTACTGCATTTTCATTGTATTATAAACATGTTCATTGCTATACAATAATACTTTTCTTTATCATTTACTAGCACGCATTGCACAGAGCAATAAGAAAACATTTTTAGAAGGAGAATGCACACAAAATACTGGCATCTTTTCTTTTGACTAAGCCTCTGATAGACATTCTTGAGGGCTTCACTCTAGCCCTAGAACTTGTGGACCCCGGCTACCCAGAGCCTACGCTTGTGAGATGCGGCCAGGACTGCCCAATGACGTTGGGGGCGGTTCCACTGATATCGTGGGAAACACCCCCCTTTAAAGGGGAAATGCGCGGGGATGTCAAGACCCCTTCCTGCGATCCGGAGGATTCAGGTGTTGAGAGATCGGTGCTTCTCCCAGAGTTCTCTGGGCCAAACCAGGTTTCCAGGTATGCTTCTCGCCTCATATGGGGCCGGGGCTAGACTACACAGTGGTGGTGCTAGCCCCAATTGGGAGTAAAGGTGCAGAACAGATTGCTGAAGCCTACTGGATAAAACTAGAAGATACACAGGTATGGTGATATGAACATTATTCATGTGCATATCTGCACTCTTTATGAACCTCCCACATAGCCTTTGTGATGTTGGTTTTCTAGTTAAGGGCGGTTTGTGGTTGGTCAACTGCCCCACATATCAGGAACCAAACATTAAACATTCTGAGAGTGTCTGCACTTGAGTGTATATTTAGAGCTACATGATATTATGATGTGTATGTGCAACTTGTAAAGACATCTTAACTTAATTTACAAATGGGACCTGACAGATCACAGACAGGCCTTAACAATTTGTACCAAGATGTTATTATGGTAGTTCTACCATGATAAATTAGATAATTCATGCATGAATAAGTAGCTACAGTACTCTGGGATAGTCACCTATACTAAGAACTAAGGTGTTTTATCTGCTACCAGTTAAAGAAGTACTGGTATGTATTTCTAGCCCATTAATGTTATATTTAATTATATGAACCATATAATTACTATTCATAAGGCTACCTCTGTGGTCATATTAAAAATACTGTAAATAATAATGTACAATAAATTTAAAAAGCAGCTAAAGAGAAATTGGTATCTTATTCATGTGATAAATTGACAACGTATAGAGAGAGCATAATACCCGCTTAAAGGGTATAGTAACGAGATTCCAGTCTCTCCTACTGCTCAGCACTGCCCCATGCGATGTACATTAAGTTTGTATTGCAAGGGACTGGAATACTATTCTCATATTATGTGTTGCTTAAAGGGTTATTTCCTTTTTGCATCAAATAGTTCAATCAGTATACTTGGTACAGAAGATGGTAAAACAAAGCTTCAGACTGCCAGCTGTGATTTCATTATCACACAGTAATGCACGATAAAAATAGCATGTGAGTAGGAGTTAAAAACGTACTGTGGCAAAGGCTAACACAATCGGAAACCATGTTCCTATGCTCTTTTCTTAAGTATTTCTTATGTAACTTACTACATATGTGTGACCCCGAAAGAAGTCCTCTGTACAAACCCTTGTATTAATGTAAATAGAAACTTTCACTGCCGAAACATTGACACATTTTTATCATGACACCAGACCATTTCTGTTGACAGCTTCTACACATATCTACCCAAACCTTCTCCTCGGTGTATAATATTGGATGTGGTTTCATTTAGAGTAATAGACACAACATTCGTGGTGAGGTTGTGGGCACCATTTACTAGTTTTGATCCCATAGATATAATTTACCATCCATGTCATATGAACCACATCTCATACTGTACCTTGTACAGTATGAGATGTGGGTTTGGGTCATTAAAGCTCATGATACAAAATAGCTCAGCTAAAACGTAAATTACAAAAAAGTATAAAAACTGTTTCCCTATTCACAATGTTAGAAATTCTGTTATCAAAGTCAATCAGATGTTTCAATCTAGCATTTGGTTAGTTTGAAGCCACAATTCACTTAGCCAATCACAATATGAGGCCTTATTTTTAAGCAAGTTCATTTTGATGATTCTAAAATTAGGATTTATGGGATGAGTCACTGATTGACTTCTTGGGACCAAGGAATGCATTAGATATACATTAAGTATTTTTTTTTAGAATGCACAAAGAAAGCATGAATGACAGGGCATTTTACACTATTACCTTACATGCAATATTTTTGTGGGCATGATAAAGTAAGAACTACAAAAGGTGATTGTATATTAAGGTTAATAATGAACAAGTAATAGAAAACCCCAAAGATAAATGGGGGGTAAATCACTATTGTGAAATATATTTGTAAGTAAGTGGATGTGGGGAACTCATTCTTTAATTCCATTCATCATCTCGGAAATCCCTATAGTAAATCTTAATTTCAAAATGATACCTCAAGATCAGGGCTAATGAGTATTGGGCCAGTTGACAGAGGAATTAAAAAAAAAACTCATGCAAAAAAAGAGATAATGGCAAACTGTCTACCCATTAGAAATACATCCTGCACTAAGCAATGCAACAGTATTTCTAAACATTCAGTGCCCTTGGAAGATGTATTATGTACTAATTAACTCACTGCTCTGTATTGGTTTTCTTATCTGCTGTCTAAAGTAAAATAAACCCATATCTGAGGAAGCTGATCATAACAACTTGTTTTGGATAGGTTTGCAAATCAAATCAGCATTTCATCAGAAGAGAATACGAGTGTCTCCTTATCGCTTAGTAAATTAATAGTGGATGCATTCAACTGTGTAATAACAGTGTGTTGTGCTTTGGTTTTATTTATCAGAGTATTTAAAGGTCTTTGGTTGATTAATTATGAACCCAGTGGATACAAGCTGCAAATGGTCTATTAAAACCGTTAAAATAAGCAGGAGATCAATCATTATTGATTAGACTGGAAAACTGGATGTCAAAACATGTAGATTTTAAATGTATTTCTCTCTACGGGACAGATTTGCGAATATTGTAATGTAATATTGTAATACAGTTAAAAAGAGGTCATCTTAATGTGGTGGGAACAACTGGCGGTCAAACTGCAGCCAGCTGTAGCAAGGTCTCCATGCACAGCCATCCTCTGCGCAGTCACATCAGGCTGCTGTAACGTCTGTGACGTGCACTAGGGGCTTATCCGTGACATGCAATGGGGGGGGGGCAGGCTCGGCGGTGGATTTCAAAACCCAGAACTGCTGTACAGCAGCACCCTAGTATGGCCCTTGTTTCCTGGTGTATCTGCTTGTGAATACTGGCCTGTTTTACTACTCTGCCTGTACTTTGCTGATCTGCTCTGTGTCTGTGTGCCATCCCTGGTTCTCCTGACTACCTGCTCTGTGTAGCGACCTTACCCAAGTCCGACTACTCAGTGTACCAAACCCGGTACTGGCTGACTACCTGTCCTGTGTACCTGGCCTGGTTTCTTATCTTAGAGTTCAACCCTTTAGTAGGTTATTCAGGGTGAATAACTCCTTTGGTCTATTTTTCTGGTTCTGGCTATGTGACAACAACTTTCTGTTACGCACAGGTTTCACTGTTCAACTTACTGGGTTATAGGAATTTAACTAGTATAAAATGTATTATCCTTAGAGGGGGAACCTATGTCATATAGTGCTATCCACCGTTTTTTTGCCATGGCTGTGCCTTATTTTAAAAAAGAAAAAAGTCCTACTGGTCCCTGAAATGCTTATAACCCGTCTACTTTCTGTACTTACCATTATTAAGGATCGCTAAAAAACCCCAAGAACCCTCAGTGGTAAACCACACAGAAACATTTCTCTGTAAATACATTCAGTAATATACATGAAAACCTCATTTTTCACTTTGACATACGCTTGTGTATAAAACAGAACCAGTTAATTCTTCATAGAATGAGTATTGTTATATGTCACATATCTAGTGCATAGGCATACATTTAAGATGGATAATTAGTTTTCTTAAAAGCCCTAAGTGTAATTTCCTTCTTATACATGACTGCTAACGTCTGATGATAATTTAAATTGCATTATCATTTGCTTTGACATGATTAATAACCTCGGTTTATGGGTCTACCGCATTCTTGGTGTCTGCATTACCAAGCATGTGTATATTGTCCTACTGAAGTAAACAGATGCTAATTAGGAGTGATAGGACTGTCTTATCTTATGTCCAGCTGAAGATCTTTTCATACACTGTGTCTGATGATAATGGATCCAATTACTTCAATATGGAAACATAGACAGCCTATGAGACATACTTAGTTATAGATTCCTGATTAATTAGTGTTAATTCTACATGTATAAGGAACAGTCAATCAGTTTTTAATACATGTTAAAACCAAATAAAATGGCACAAGATCCATATATTATTGCTTTTAGTTTTTCCACAGTTGGATGTAGTTCCCACTTATAAAAATGTATATTTTATTCTTAGTATTCCAATCACAAAAATATATTTCAGTTTTAATATGTTTCTCTGAGGGTCTCTAGAATGTTGATATGGTGAACACTTGCATGCTACCATAACTGACAATGTGATTTACATAAGTTAATGTGACACCAATATAATGAATTAGATAAATGTGGAACCAATTCTGTAAAGCAAGAAGACATTTGTTTACATCCCATAGGGAAAACACTTTGTGAAATATAATTCATCTTAAAGTCTGGAGGGAAGAAGAATAAAGTCGTGTAATCTGAGGTCACCAGATTTACCAAGGTCAATGTGCTAAAATGGTAAAAAAGAAAAAAATATTACTCAAGTGCACACAAGAATCATTCCTATGGAGACAAATAAGACAGACAGTTGTGTATTGTGCACAAGTGATATTTGATATCCACTTCAGACAAATATGTATACCATTCTAAACATGAGTGGGCATCCTTGGGGAATTTCCTCTGCATACAGGTCTGACTTGGCACCAGTGACGTGTTCTGGCCTTGGCTGACTAGGCCTAAGGCACCATCTCCAAGGGCTTAGACCCTCTAATGCAGCTTAATGGGCCTGTGAAAGGGAAGATCTTTGATCTCAACTGGATTATTTACTCTATGACACAGCCTCCATCATGCTGTACCTGGATCCACATATCATATCCCAGAGCTTAGCAGTAAGGAGAACAGCTGTGGCTGACCTGTGTTACGACAGCACCCAATGTGAACATGTCACTGCTTGGCCTTATATAATGTTTTTTAATAAGGGGTGATTTAGTGAAAGTTACCATATTTATTCAACTATAGATTATGCGGGGCCAGTTCTGTAATACCGTGTTGGCATTGAAAGGGCTTCATTGTCACTGATATGTTTTGTTTTTGCACATAAGATGTTTATTTCAACTTTCTAGGATGTGTTATCTTTCTCTAGTTTTTGTCTGGAACGCATATGTAAAATTGCAACCTTTAAGTTGTGGTTGCACTTAGTAGTTTTTTTTTATCGTGTGCGGTAAAGAATCCACCATTGCTATTTGGATTTGGTCAGAAAGTAGAATCACAAACTATACATTTTCTACCAACATTAACACCAATTAAATTTTAGGTGGAAAATTAAATTAAGCCCATAGTGCATTTTTAACAGGCATAGACCAAAGTATTTTGGTACATTTATCAATAATATAACAGCTCACATTATTTGTGCTGTTACAATATCCTAGATCACACTGAAAGAGAGAGGGGGGCATGGGTTTTGGATATAAGAAAGAATAATGTGGAATGATAAAGTATAATCCCAGAAGAATCAATATTACATTTCATAAAAATAATGTACATTGATCAAATATCAAATACAATATCAGTGACAGTTTAAAAAGAGTTATAGCTGGTATTATTTTTTTTGTTTTGCTCATTCCATGTGTATGTTTTAAGATTATTTTTAAAATGGCAGTTAAAAAATAACCCTTTTTTTTAAACAAAGAAGATATATATTATACAAATTATTTTGTTGCAAAATGTAGTTCTCATTCACCCCGGACACATAATCCTGGCAGCTACTTATACTTTACTATTATTTTTTGCCATAGAAGAATCAAAAAGTTAGAGAGGAAGCAACTGGGATACTGTACTAGTTTAAAAACTAGACCGTAAAGAAACGTAAAGATACAATAATGGCCTTTTTTCCATTTAGGATCCAGGGAAGCAAGCAGTCATTTATCAATGCATTCTTTTTCACTAAATGAGAGGTCCTTCTCTTCTAAAGGGATGATTCTACGATACTCTTCAGAAATACCCTGCAGAAAAATGGTTAGGTGGGGGTGGTCTGTTAGATTTTAGTCTAAGGAACAATCATGTTCCATGAGCATTCGTGACTTAGTTTTCTATGGACAGACATTTTTTTCTTTTAGGTTGACCCTCCTTTCTCCTTTTTCTTTCTATTAAGTACAATATTGATATTTGATTTTTTTTTTTTTAAACGCCTGTATAAAGAATAATATATTTAAACCTAGCATTACAACCTTATTATTACTATTATTATTTGCATTCATTCTGTTATTTATTCATTTATCTATGCTCTTCTTTGACATGTTTAGTGTATTCTGCATGTTGTTCTCATCCAGCATTACATTAAAAGGAGAACAAAGCATCTGGGTGGATGGTAATAACATCAAGTCATACATCTCAAGAAAACACATGGTCACATGAGAATTTACTGATGGTGATGAGGTACATTAGACAGGGTAAGAAGATTTACAGAAATATGTACAGCAGGTATTACAGGGAAAAGCAAAACATATACTCAGTCTAAAAGAGAGATATGGCATTGAGGAATTGCATATGCATTATACATGAGTTAGCAGAAACAGAAAGCAATGGGAAGTAATCAATGTGTGAATTTGGAGTAACCATGCGCTATGCCTCAAACTGTGCAGAAGGAATATTTGATATTTTATACAGTTTACTCTCTTCACATATTTGTATTTTCCTCAATGAATATGACATCTCAGTCAACACACTCAGTGTAACATACTATTGCCCACCCTAAAAGATTCTTACAATATTATATTTAGGGCGCAATTCCCATCGGAACTTAGTGTTTTTATGCTATTACTTTTTCATATATACACGTATGGGATATTTACATAGGTAACATCATTGTGTTAAAATGATGCAGCTTATATGGACGTTCTACCAATATTATTGAATATAAAATATATATATATGTTTATTACCTAAAAATGTGTTACATTGGTTTCATTTTAGACCATGTTATTGTGAATTTGGTTGGCACTACATTAACATGCATTTAACATCATTCTAATAGCTTCCTGGAAGATACAGAATCAAACTTAATATAATGATTTGCATGTCTTACCCAACATTATCTGGCCCTTTACCTGGACTGTCTGCAGTAAAATTATATTATTAAATGTGTGATCATACTTATGTCGGCACTTTTTAACTTTATTTCAAGCCTTTTCACTTTTACCTATGTTATGTTCAATATATAAAATCTCTATGCTTCATCACATATTAAATATTGCTTTAAGGTAAAAAAATGTTAATTGCCAACAACATTTTCTCCATCTTTCGCCTGGGATCTTCATTTGAAATCATGCTATAAGCAAATATTGATACAGCAAACTGTTTTCAGCTGTGTGGCTTAAAGCTATTCTGTTTTCCATCATTTCATTATAGACTAAAAATGGTCTTGAATTACATGACAGATGCATTTATTGGAAAATTCTACTGGAGGTAGGAAATGGGGCTGTTCTATGAGTCTGCTGAGAAGATTAAAGCCGGACTTCTCTAGATGGTGAATTTTACGGGGTGATTTAACCATTGGTTTTATCTCCTGTTATCATGAGGCAAAGGGATATTTTACAGAGCCTAATCCATTTGCAGACATGAACTAATGTACAAGGCTTTTATGTGCTTTTAAATGCATCTTTTTTGTTCTTATACATAGTATAGTAGAGGCCACTTCTGTCCAACATTGTTTTGTTGACAGTGCATTTTAACACGCAAATGGCACATTCATCTTCGGCCAAAAACGACTCCTTGTTAATGAAGATTTTTATGTCTGCCCTACCATATTTAACTGTCCAGTTTATTGTAAGGTTATTCTGTCTGTAAAGTATAACGGAGGTCTGCAATTACATAGTAATTTCCTAATGCCGCATTTGCATATTATTTACATAGCATTGTCATGAACATCCAACTTCTATTTTAGTAGTTTAATAGTACATCATTATGCATATTCTTTGCTTAACATTTAACTCCAACCTTAAAAAGAGAATTCATATAGTAGTTTCAAGATATTAGAATAAAGCAGGCGAGCTGATGACTGAATCACTAAAGTATTAAGGAAGCCTATGTTTTATTGTTAACCAATTTAAATTATATGTGTATGTATATAAGTCATTGTTTTATATGGCTCCATCATATTCCGTAGTGCCGTACAATGGGTAGACATACCAAGTAGTATATAACATAACAATTTGACTTACAGAAACAACAGCTGAGGGGCCTGCTCAAAAGAGCTTACACTTGATATATACGGTATACTGTATATTCATTAGAAATCAACCTTGTGCAAAAAGAGCAGTGGTCTTAACTTCGTGTTCTAAGGATGTGTGATTATTTTTCTTGCCTGGCTGAATCTGGCCCTGGGAGCTGTGGAATGAAGGGTCTGGCACTAAAGTTCAGTAAATATATAAATCATAATGGTTTTGCCAACACTTGCCACTAAATTCAGCTTTACTGACACAAAGCAGTCACTTAAAGAAACACAGGTTATGTGATAGATGTTCTTGAGATGTACAGTATCTAAAATAACAGAATTTGCAACACAGCAAAGATTAAAGAACTCTAAAATATTTCCAAATGAACAAATCAAACATCTGCCATTTACAACTTAATTATGTAGTTTAACTTGTCCTGTGTTTTAAGAGGCTTGGGGCTGACCTACAGTCTCCTGCATGTTAAACAACAAGACAGAGAAAGATAGTTGAAAAATTCATTCATGTAACCTTATGATCTCAGGCTTTCAGAGCTTCTTGGAACAGATGGACATCTAATTATATATATAGACTTCATAAGGCTTAGCAGTGAAAGCCACCCGGCTCGTCTAAATCCAATCAGCTCAGCTAATCATGCTTACTTTTATCTTTGTGTTACCTTATTGTTTGTAAATGTCTACAAATCAAATAATTAAATTATAGTTTACTCTCATAATTAATCAGAGACGCCACTAAAAAAGTATATACTTTTGGACAGGGATTTCCAAACTGAGACTCTGCTTTTAATGAACTCAATGTTTGGTAAATTACAATACTGCAAATCAACCGTTATGTCTCCAGAAAAAAAATCTTTATTTTTTTAAAAAAAAACAATGAGTTCAATTTAATAATCATCTCAATAAAAAGATGTCTTGTTTGCCAGGTCTACAAGCAGGTTTATTAATTCATATTTTGTATACTTATGCATGTTTTCCTGTATATGTACCAAATATGTATTTTGGGGAGATTGTTTACTTTTTGGTCGAATGTTGGTATTTACCTTTTGAAATGTATACTTCTTTGTCCTGATCCTCTCCCTACTACTACCGATTGTCCTTTAGTTTCAATTAAACATACTACTCCCTTAGGCTGTAAGCTCACGAGCAGGGCCCTCAAAAGCCCACCATTCCTGCCAGGAACTTTGTGTAAAAGTACAATAAAGCTAAATGGAAATCTTATAGGCAGGGTTCTCAATTCCTGATGTATCTGTAAGTATTGATGTATAGTTGTCTATGTGTTAACTGGCCTATTTAAATTCTACAGCCCTGTGTAATTTGTCGGTGCTTATCAAATAAAAGATAATAATAATCATGTATAATATTTGTACCCCATTTTCTGCAGGGGATTCACTGATGTGGATTCAGTTTGGTGTTTTTATTTCTGGAGTATACCATGGCCTCAAACTGAAAGACCAGAGACTTTGATGTAATGCAATGAAGTTTTACTCATTGAGACCATGGTCGCACAAGTTGTAGAGGTTAATACAGTGAGGGAATTTAACCTTGCATGAAATACATGTAAAGCTATCCTGAATATAACTCAAAACCAAGGATTGAATAAGGTTAAATTATTTTGAAGCAAGAGAAATGGGCTCCCATCTCCCTGTCTGCCCATCTATGTCTACTCACACATAGTATATAAAAGGCACTAGAATATATGGACATTGTTCTTGGTATTTGGCAAGTACATTGACCATGACACCAGTGTCAGTCTGCTTCTTTGAAATTAGCAGTACTGAAAAGTGAACATAGCTTCAAATTTGTACGCATGCTGGAATTAGAGCAAATTGACTTTTTTGGGGGAATGATGACTGACTTACACATGAAACTTCCAAGTGATATAGATGCATTAGGTTCGGTAACACATTATGAGTAAGGAACAAGCATTAAGATGCATATGATGGCAGGAGTGTCCCTTTAAAATGATATGATTTTTAATACATAGATCCTCTGCTGATAGCACTGTACACCTACCGATCAGCGTGTACAGTGCTAGGTGCAGTCACTACTGGACAGCAGAAAGACTCTCAGAACATCTGTTACATAAATCCCTTGGGGAGAGCAAGTGCATCCTCTTGTCTTGTGGTAGATGTGCAATTATTGACTCAGAGATATGTCCTGTTTATGCTTGCAGATAATTAGTCCATTGATCTTTAAACCAAAAAAGCACTGTAATGGCACCTGTGGCAGAATCATGTTTCTCCTGAAAGGCTTGTGCATTGCTACAGTGTCTTTTACTCGGCGAAAACTTTAGCTAACTTTTATTTTTATGATTTGACATAGTGAGCCGTGAGGAAGACCCCTGAAACCCCCAATAAGATGTGACAGCTGCATGGTCACAATTACAAAAAGTGACTCATGGGCTTCTTTTACCTCAAGCCACATTTGCATACCCTCTCAAGAGAGCAGGGCCAGCAGCCCCTCCCTTCAGCTTGCCCCATGCCCATCACTTTGGCCTGCTTCCTCTTGCCATGTTCCACCCATCCCCTTGCCTTACAATCATGCTGTAAGCACACTTTCTGGGAGCAGGGGCGAGCCTGGAGTTAGTGGTGCCTGGCTATAGTATTTCTTCGGAGCCCCTATAACTGACACACATACATTCTAACACACAAACTTATTCTAACGCCAACTCACTCTAACACTGTATACTTACACACAAACATTCTTTTTCCTGCTCTTCCTCTTCTTCTTCAAGATGACGCTAACTATAGGCTCACCCCAAACAGTCCAACACCATATGCTAACACCCACTCACGATAACACAATACACTGACACAAACACATGCTAATACCAATTACGACATGTACACTCAGACTTACACATGCAAACACCAGATGCTCATACACATGCATACACATAAACATGCGTGCTAAAACTAACTAACATGATATGCTGACATACACACTCATGCTGTCATAACCCACACCATGTTTCCAAATGAACCCACACCATCCGCTTACACATGCTAACACCAAATTCAGGATTATCCCAAGTGAGGATGCACTGTAGGGCAGGCTATTAAGATACATGCATTCCTGGCTGGAATAATCTCATTCTTCTGTGTACACTTTCTCTTAAAAAGACCAGAGATATTTTAAAGATGAATCAAGAATTTAAGGAAAGCTGTTTATATTTTAGTTTTTTCTGAGTGCCCAGAATTGCCTTAATTTTACCTTAGAACAACAGGGGCGATTTTAAGTAGATGTGGTGTGAAAATGTTTCTCACTGAAGGAGCAAGGAGAGAAAATGATCCTTCTTCCTTCCAGTTAGCCTGCAGCTTCCATAGAAGCCAGATTTATTTTGAATCATCCATTTTTCTAAAAATATTTTAAAGACAATGTTTTTTTTTTGCAATTTACTCTTTGTTAAGTAGCAATCATGCCACAAATTGCATAGGAATGCAACTTGGTAACACAGATGGATGATACTGAATTGGCATCTGGGATCGTCTTATCTTGACTACTCTGGCAATCTTTGGGTTGAGGGATAGGGCCAACTACAAGTTAAACATTTCAGCAACCTAAATGTCATGCTGTTATAAATGTGTTCTATTCAGCACACTAGGTAGAGCATTACCAGGTAATAGAACTATTGCTGTGTTCTGCTGTTTTAAATGCATTTGTGATCTGAGCACCATGGCTAGGGTCACCTTAATCAAAGCTGTCGCTCAAGATTCCATGAACCATCTCATGTAATGTGTTACGGAATTAGGAAGTGGCACATTTGCATGCTATGATCAGACAAGGCGGTGAAGATAAAGCAGTGATGTTGCTTAACTTATAATGCCAAACTTGATACTAAAATCAACTAGGTCATTAGTCTGCCTGAAAACTGAATGTGAACGAAAAAGCAAAAAGAAGCGGATGAGGTAATGCAAGTGAAGCTGTTACCCCACCCTAAGAGGTGCCTGGGTGTTAGCCATTAGACTATAAATATATACACACTGTGGCAATGTAAGAAAAGCTTTTTGCTCTCTACTTCCTGCCTGAAAGGGTTAAGTTATACAATTACAGTATTACAGCAAGGTATAAAAGACAGCTCTAAAGGCGTTTGGGTGTCTGACTGTCGGTGAGAGGAAGGCTGTGAGCCTTGTCCCCAGAAACCTGGTATATGGTACTAGGTTGGAAACAGTTTTGCATATGTATTCTCTTTTTGTAACCTCTGGAGTAGAATTTTACTTCTCTTTTGTTTAGTTGCTGGATGCCTGATTTAAAGACTCAGTACCTTGTATAAAATAAAACACAATAAAACCTTATCTGGATACCAAGGTGAATAATTTGAATGTTATAACACATTTCAAACTTACCTGCCCTTGTAATCATTATTCTCATATGTTTGCATCAACATAATAATTTCCCAACTTAATTAACTTCTGATCTCCATAAATATCCCCCAATTCCCTTAGCATCATTTAGGATATAAATATTTGAAAGCATTAGAATTTATTACAAATGATAGTCTTTCACAAATGTTTATCTGAATCAATAATTAATACCAATGTAAAGAGGTTCTGTTCAGTGTCCAAAGGGAAACAACAAAAACATCAAACATATTTTACAACAGGCAATACAGCCAGACTGTTACTATAGTAACCATGGCTAAGATTGCAGCTATAAAATGAATCTGGACATATAAAATACTAACTAAATGCACTTTATTCCCCAGTCACAACCTCACATTCAAGGCAGTTGTGGTTTCATTAGTGCCCGTGAATGTGCTAAAACCGCAACTAAACATTTTATTATGCATTGTAGAGTTGTGCAGAGTTCGATAAAAAGTTCTTTTAATTAAAACTAAGGCAACTCTTGCAGACGCTGAGCATCATCATTGCCTTTAGAGCAAAAAACCTTGACAATTTATTGCTGTTCTTAGTGAGGCAATTTCAGCACTTCCAAGACAGACAGCTCCTACATCAAAGTGCTCCAACGTGTTCCCTTTACAGGCTACAACTATTAAACTACCCATCACCTTAAAAAAAAACTTCAGAAATTCAAAAAAGTCAATATATGATGTTTACATTTTCAAAAGCATTTAAAAGTATCTTTTAATATGTTTATACGAAAAAAAAAATTATTCAACAAATAATATGATTTCAGTTTACTTGTGATGCTTGGGCAGCCATACAAACCATCTCACATTCCCTGTTCCTTGCAGAATTATAAAACATGTTACAAAGATTTAAAAATGTGTTAACTGGACCTCCTTAAGAAAATATCAAAAAGCTGACATCCTTTTACAATTATTTAAAGATCTCACTAATTAAAGTGTTTGGGGTTTTTTTTTAAACCACTTAAAATGAGTCATCCTTATTTGCTCTAGTTCTTTCGTCAGTGACAGTTGACGCAAGCATAGGCTGTTAAAACGCTTAAGCAAATATCATGAAGTAGCCACTTATCCAACACAATATAAATATTGACGCTATTGTCATGACACATTCACTGGATAGTTCTTCTGGAAGAACAATATCTTACTACCACAGACTCCAACAAAAAAAGAAATCAACCTATTCAGCTGCGACTATGTGAATGAATAATACCATAACACTACCGAAACTCCATGTTTGATTGACTGGTCTCTGTTCAATCGTCTGCCAGCCACAGCACTCCAATCTCCATGGCAACAGATCCCTTTTATTCAGAAAACATACTTAAAAATACTTGTATGATAAAATTAGCCCTCCGCTTAGGCTCATTTCCTAACTGAAATCTCACTGTTGCCTCAATTTGTACAGCCCCATAATAAAATGAACCATTTAACACATTTAACATTCATACAACTATACAAAAGAAGTACTCTTAAGGTCAGAGTATTGGTTTTATGCATATAAAAGTGTATCGATTACAGATTTCATAAATTAGCCGTAATAGACATATAATTTGCGTCCAGCTGCAAATAAATATATAATGCAAACATTATATAGAAATGCCAACGTCATTTGACTCATACATCTAGACATTTAGAGATGTACTCTAAGGCGTAATGAACTCAAACTAGCAAATCCTTTTCTATGGGAAGATTATGGATTAGTCTCATTTGTAACTAATTATGGACGATAATGGTGGAAAACTAGAATTCTGTCTTTAGTACTAATATCCCCTCCCTGTCATCATGCCATACAGTAAGTATTATGATGAGCCACTGCAGGCCCTTCTTTAATATGGGCTGACTTGGGATACTTTAATTCCATCTCTATGACTCCATGGCAGCCTCTGTCTCTCTGCCTCCACTAAATGACTCCTGCTGTTTATCCTGTGGGCATGTGCTCAGAAAATAATGCTAATCATGAATGTGTCATTTAAAAGACACACACACAGGAGTCCAATGCAACCAAATCAATGACAGCCATGTGAGGCTGGAGGAAGTCTTGTGACAGATCAGGGACATGTCACTTCTTGGGCTGTCTCTCACCTGTGCCGTATCCCATAGGAACACAATGGAACATGAGCAAATGTATCAGAGGGATCGTGTCAGCACCAGCTGCCCGGACAGCTCCGCTCGGGGATGAGTAGCAAGCTCTTCTTACCTGTCTCCAGGTTGAGGGAAATCCTGGCCTCGGCGAGATAAGGGGTGTCACTTTTTGACCGGACTCTCCTGATGGGTCGCCGGTCAGTCTCCTCCTCTGAAGATGCCGCCATTAAGGGGTGAGCGGTGAACAGGGTCGCCCGGCGAGCTAATGCGGTGGGAAAATCAAAACGAGAAGAAGAGGAGGACGGGAAGGAGGAAGGAGAGGAAGAGCGAGGAGGAGGGGGAGAACACAGAGGAGAGGGTGAGGAAGAGGCAAATGCATAGGAAGAGAAAGGGGGATACAGAACGGCATGGGGGAGGGGAGAAGGAAAAAAAAGGCAGAAGGAGACAGGGAAGGGGAGGAGGGAGAAAGAGAAAATGTGTTAAGGACCTCTATGTAGATGGGAACCGGATCAGAGAGCAGCAGTGAATTGGAGGTGAGGCGATCCCTCCCCCAGCTCACATGTCAGTGATCACAGCAGAGGCTACGGGTGTGAGAAACACAGATTCCGGGGCAGGCGCCACCATCCTGGGTGTTCTACTCACAGCAGATTCCTCCACGGGGTATAAAGGGATTAGGCTCCCGGCACTGCAAGGGACCTTTATGGGTTAATGCAAAACGCTTCCGAAATGGCACGGCGTATAAAGGCTGAGCTGCTGTGATATTTCCAGCACAATTACCTTGCTGGAAAAGTGTCTCTACAACTAAGGAAATCACCATGTTTAATGGGGTATATATATAGATATATATACTATATATATATATATATATATATATATATATATCAGTAACTTAAAGCCCTATATATAATATATATAAATATATATATGTTCTGTAGGGCTATCCAACCTTGTGGGGTTGGTGTGTAGAATATATACTTGAACAAAGACATGACCCTACACTCTACACTTTAAATACTATTGGGATTACAGGGGTTAACTACTAAGACATGTCACATATATGCATTTTGAGTAAACAAGGTTAACATTGTATGTGATTCTTTCTCCAAATACACCCCCATTACTGTATCTGATAGAGCATTTTAAGGTGCCATTTAAGGTGCCATTTAAGGTTTCCCAGTTTTGCTCCAATATTTTTTTCCTCCAGATTCTAGAACTTGAAACTCCAAAAATCCCTTGTTCAGAAGTCCTATTAAGCTGTCTGCTGCCCTCTTGATCTAAGCGTAGGTCATCATTTGAACTACCTGAGCAAGGAATTCTTTATCAGCAACTCTTTAAAATTTGCATTGCAATATTATTGTAACCCACTGTAAAGGGGACAGCATGACTTGTTGGTTCTGTATAAGGATGGTTTGCGGTAACGGTAATAATGTTTAAATATAGTAAATGTTAAAATTAAAATGCATAGTGGACTATCCAGAACAACCTACTTTTATTATTGGAGAGGAAAAAAGGTTTCTTAAATTTAATGATTATAATCATTCTAATGTTGATTTCCATAACAATAAAAAAGGTTAAGCGTACCCCTTTTGCTACCTCTTCCACAACAAAAAGTCTTCATTTTGGGAGTATTATACATAGTTACAATGTTCCTTGGTTACTGAAGTATTCGCTGTACTCTATACCTAGCTAAAAAGCAGTTATCCTTGTGTCCAGTAGATGTCTCAACTGTCTACCACATCTTGTATTTTGAAAGGATTACCTGATTGCAGATCAGTATCTTTTAACCTATGAATACCACTATGTCAAGGACTACTTTTTGCAGGTGAATAAATATAGGGCCAGCTGCAGACAATAAGGGGTGTATTCACTAAAGTAACAGTTGCAGGTGAGAAGAAATATTTTGAATACTATACTAACTGTGCTTTAGAAGCAATCATTTCATCCAAGGAGATGCAGCGTGGCCCTGTGAAATATGCAGCGCAATCTGTGTCATTTCTAAAACACCATCTCACCTCTTTAATTACACGAGGCCAACTTCCTACAAAGATACTTACATAATAAAAAGTTAAATCAGCATTCCAGTCCTATATTTATGTTAAATTTTATTATTCCATGCATATCAGCACATGCACACTTTAACTCCTCCCCCAGCTGCCGCTAGCAAAAGCAGGGAGCATACCTCAGTATGCTTCTTGCACATGTTCAGTAGAATTCCCATTTCTATTTAATGGATGTAGTAGCTAGTCACATATATGCCTTTTGAACCTTGAACGCTTACAAATGATGGGCTGCTGCTTTAGTTAGTTCCGTGGGAATGCTACTGGACATGTACAAGAAGTGAAACCGAAATAAAACAGTCTAACTCCAATAATTATAAACAATGCATTCATCAATGTATGCAGTAAAATGCGTTGGGAGTCCATGTAACATACTCAAGCAAGCATTAAATAAAGTTTTGGGGACTAGAATGTTCCTTTAAGATGATGTGTTAACATATTCCAACCCACATTAAAACTTAGATTCGGGGATATAACACATCAGTACCTCAAAAATGCCCTACTGGATGAATGGGCAAAAATGGTCAGATGTCCCAATACTTTTGGGCATCTAGCATGTGTAGTGTGTATGTATGTATGTATATATATATATATATATATACTATGTAACATATATATATATATATACTAATATATATATACAGTGTGATATAGCACTATAGCTATATTATTATCTTACATCAAATTCAATAGAATATTTTTTTTTTGCACAGAAAAATACACAGGGATACAATTGGTAATAAAGACAGTATATGTTATAGTATATGAGAAATTGTGTTTCTACTTTAGAATCAAGAAGCATTTTCCCCATTTTTGAGGCACAATTGGAAATTGCTTCAATGTGGTTGTCGCCTTCTTCAACTTCAAGGTCTAAACACGACAATCCACGAATGGATCGCATGCTACTATTATTAGAGCCCACCATCAATTTTTATTGTGGTTATCGATCATTTATGTGTACTGATGCATTCAATAATTGTTGTACAAAGTAAGTAAGCATCAACAGAAGCCCTGATGTTGCTGTGTTTTACATATTATCCCCATACACAACTATATTTAAACCTCAGGCACTTCTAAGTTTGAATATTAAAATAGAATGAAAAACAATTTGGACGAGGAAAGAGTATCAGAGTCCATAACTGTTAGTAGCCACTTGCTCTAATAGGCAGCAGCATATTTTGATAAAGTACTGTGTGTACCTCATTGCATGTTTGACTTTGATATCTTCTTCCATTATTGCTACAGAATGCATACCATCTGGAGCTCAACCTCTAATGTACTGTAAAGTTCTAGCTGCTGATCGCAGAATCCTTAAGCTATGACCAAAAAAAGTGATATAGACATAAGGCATAACTGGCTACTGTTGAGAAAAAGGGGAAATTAATCACCGGAATCTACCTAGTATGGTGCGATGTGTTAGATGCATTTTTTATGTTTGCATTTTTATTGCTTTTAGGACAGTCTGCATTAGACCAATTATTAGCTGTTCAAATAAGCTTACAATTTGAAACTAAAGTGTCTTACAATAGCATTGGTGGAACCATAATGTGAAAGTTAGTTGTGTTTACTCAATGTGAAAGGTGACCGTATCATAAACAAGGTGCATAGCAATTTACAAGCTTGTTTCAGATGCCTTCTCTAGACAGCATGCAGTTACTTTTGGTAGCTCAAAAAACTTTTGGATGCTTATTCTTCACCACAACCATTATTAAGGTCACTTTGCGAATAAAATGGACAAATCAGAAACTATTGGTTTCTATGAACATTGGTCCTTGTATCTTTTGCACAGTGAAAAAGATTATTACTATTTTTTACCATAGAAAAACAAGCATTTTGGTAAATTTCTCTATAAAAAGCAATTACATTTTTATCTAGAGATGTAATCAAAGGGCTTGTTCTGCCTGAAACTACTTGGCACTTCCATTCAAGGCAGATGATAGCAATTAACCTGCACTGCATAGCAATTATTTAATAAAACAGGTATTATAACAGCTCAGGGTAAGGTTTCACAGAGATGAGTGAAAAGAAAAATTAAATATCCATATTTGTATATTCTTTGCTCATCTGTCTTCCTTCTCTAAACTACTAGCTCATAAATGCAGATAGATTATGTTTTTCATACCATGCGTTGAAATCAGATGATAAAGTTGTATGATAATAGCTACTCTCTTTTTATTAATACATGATTCCTGATCTTGCTTGTTTAGCATTGGAAAAAACCTAGGGCAGAATTCTTAGTGACATGTGCACTTTGAAATGGTAAAAAACGCACACTGGGAATCAACAATTTTACTCTATTAGGCATGACTTACAAGTTGGTAAGTAAGCTCCATACAGTAACATGATAGCTGGGTTGTCAAGGTTTTTTTTACCCTTGTAGAATCACCTCCGATTCATTTTTGCCTTTCCCTGCCCCCTAACTAGGTTCCATGTGTTCTCCTGCATAGAGAACATTATTCTTTGGAACAGCTCCCTAGGACATTAAATAGATAGTTTAAGTCATGTTTACTTAGGAAATCACAATATGTTTATAACCAGATGAATAGCAACAGTATTTACTATAAAATGTTAGTCCTCATGTCCATACATGGGAACTCTCTGGGTTTGACCTGGAGATTGCCGGGTGAGCACTTAAAAGAACAAAAGGAGAAAAATGAATGTAAATACATCAGCAAATAGCTTAAAATGTAATAGTTTGTCGACACAGAAGCTTCCATTTTCTTTACTTACCATCAGAAAGATCCCCATCATCATATCAGACTGACACCAGAAATAAAGGCAGTCAAACCAGGCCATTAGGTAAAAAAGAAACACCCTTAAAAATATTTTTTGTCCATGCCAGGCCTTGTGTGCAAGGTTTTTATAATCACCAGCTGCAGTGAGGAAAGGGTCAACATCTCTTTTGGATCACATGGGATTCATCCTGTGGGAGCTTAGTTTAGTAAATGACAGACCTTTAGTTTTAATTGTCAACTTTTTTACTTGAAGATGTTTCACTTGATTGTAGGAAAAAATGATGCCATTATTTAAAAAAAAACAAAACACAACGTGACCATGGAAATTATGGTTCAGTAAGCCTACCGCGTAGTCATATGACCTATATGGATTTGCAAAGGCGCTTGACACCATGCCACACAATAGGTTACTGTATATATTAAAACAAGATTGACAGAAGGTATAAAGATAAATATTTTAAATTGAGTACCCAGGGTTCTGTCTAAATTTTTAATTTATCAATTATTTGGAAAAGGGCACTGAAAGCAACATCTCAATATTTGCAGATGACACTAAATTACATGAGGTAATTAAATTAGAACTGGATGTTATTTCCCTAGTTAAAAAAAGAAGACTGGGCAGTTAAATAACATCTGTGTTTCTTCATGGAAAATGCTAATTTTACACTCAGGCCAGCTAAGCGGTGGATGTGTAGACAAATGAAGTCTTTTTTGTGGATTTGGCTAATATTTCAAAACAGGTTGGATACTTTTCTAGAGTAGGAAGATATTCAGGGTTAAAACACTTTCACTTTAGTTCAGATAATCTTGAACTAGGAAAAAAATGGAATTACATATGGAGTCAAGAGGAATTTTTATACTCTTTTGAAAAAACTATTGGATAAAAGTCTGGGTTGTTTTTTTCCTTCTGGATCAAAATATATTAGTATTTGGCAAGGTTGAACATGATGATAATGTAAAATGTATTCAACTTGAGAAACTATGTAACTATTAAGGAGAGAGTATGACCTTACAACAAATGCAAATAAACATCAGAACATCTCTGAGAATGACCAAATTTAATAGCTTGCACTGTTAGAACATTAGATTATGTTGAGGAGAAGTGGACTGCATGTAGATTTACATTATTTGTGTTTTGTAGGTTAAGCTTTTTAAGTGTTATAATACTCAGATGGATTCATAATGTATATTAATATTTCCCTTTGAACACCATAGTATGGTGCATCCTGGTGCCATGTGTTCTCCAGGTAAGTGACACACACGCACTCAGCCATCCATGTGATGTAAAAGAAAACGTGATTCACCAAACCAAGCCACCTTTCCCCATTGCTATGTGGTCCAGTTCTTATGCTCATGTGCGTAAGCATAAGAACTGTGTGTAGGCACTTTTGGCATTGGACATGGGTCAGCATGGCCACCCTGACTGATACACCGTGTGTTCTCACACCTTTCTATCAGAACCGGCATTAACTTTTTCAGCAATTTGATCTTCAGTAGCTGCCCATGACCCTGTGGCTGGTTTAACGCTTTTCCTTCCTTGGACAACTTTTGATTGACCACTAAATGTCACGACCACTAACACGATAGCGCACACCGCGGGAGTATTTCTGCCCGGAACCCAATCACCAAAGGAAACCCTTAGTGACAGGGAGCAGGGACTTAGATGATCCCAACAGTGAGGAGGCTAGGTGAAAGCGGATAATATTAGGAATGAGTTGGGAACAAGGGTATGAACAGCTGACACCGCAGACGGAGCCAATACAGCAACGCCAGACAGGAACGGACGAGATTATCAGAGAAGCCGGGTCAGCAACGGAGAGGGTAGTCAAACAAGCCGGGTCAGCAACGGAGAGGGTAAGTCCATCAAAGCGGGTCAGCAACGTGGAGAGGGTAGTCCAACAAGCCAGGTCAGCAACGGAGCAGGTACGGAACAAAATCGGCAGGCAAAGAATGGTCAGGCAAGCAAGAGGTCAAAAATCCAAAGAAATCAAAAGTACGAACGTCAGGAATCAAACTGCAACAAAGACCACAACAGGGTGCCAGACAAAGTATATCCGGGGTATTTAAAACCGGCGCCAAAATTACAAGCTCCGCCTCCCAGCCCGTGAACCAATAGGAGTGGAGGATTCCCTAGAACCCCGCCTTTGAGGCGGGCTGGCCATTCCCACTACAGGACAAGCAGGAGAACAGGCAGAAGACCGAGAACGGGTAAGTACCAGATGCTGGGAGTCACTGTTTCGTCGGGCAATACGATGCCCTGCAGAAGCAAGACTCCCAGCTCCGGACCTCCGTCCCCGATGCCGGTGGTCGGACTCCCGAGCACCCGCATTGGAGGGGTTAACGGGACCAACAGAAGACCGCCGCGCGCGAGCGGTCTTCTGCTCGCGTGCGTGCGGCAACGACGGGGTACTGGGAAGCCGCCGCGTGCTCGCGTGCGTGCGGCAACGAAGGGGTGTTAGGAAGCCGCCGCGCGCGAGCAGTCTTCTGCTCGCGTGCGTGCGGCAACGAAGGGGAGACAGTGACATTACCCCCCTCTCGAGGGCCGGCCACAGGCCGAATAATCCTGGGTTTATTAGGGAATTTAGAATAGAAGTTACGGAGCAAAGCAGGAGCATGAAGATCCTTATGAGACACCCAGGACCTCTCCTCAGGACCATAACCCTTCCAATGGACCAGGAAATGGATAGAGTTACGAATTTTTTTTGCATCGAGAATAGATTGGACTTCATATTCTTCTTGAGAGTCCACTAATATAGCACGAGGACGAGGGGTATATTTAGCGAACTTATTACAAACAAGAGGTTTGAGGAGAGAAACATGAAACGTACGAGGAACCCTAACCGACGGGGGAAGGTGTAATTGGTAAGTAACCGGATTAATCTTGCGAACGATACGAAACGGACCAATGTATCTAGGAGCCAACTTCATAGAGGGTACTTTGAGCTTGAAATTCTTGGTTGACAACCAGACTCTATCACCCACCGAATACGAAGGAGCAAGACGACGATGACGATTAGCTTGGAGACTATAAGTATCGGCGGCTTTAGACAGAGCCAAACGAACAGATCTCCACAAGGAGGGTAATTGCTTGACATAATGATCAATAGCAGGGACAGGGGAAGTAGCAAAAGAATCAGGCAATATTTCAGGGTGAAAACCGTAAGTACAGAAGAACGGAGTAACTTTGGAGGCTTCATGAACCGAATTGTTCCTGGCAAATTCAGCCCAGGGTAAGAGTTGGGACCAATCATCTTGATGATCCCCTACAAACAGTCTAAGAAATTGTTCAAGAGATTGATTGGTTCTCTCAGAAATACCATTGGATTGAGGGTGGTATGCAGAGGAAAAGGCCAAATTTATATTTAGAGATTTACAAAAGGTCCTCCAGAACAAGGCAGTAAATTGAACCCCCCTATCAGATACAATTTGCTGAGGAAGCCCATGAAGACGAACGATCTCCCTGACAAAAATAGGTACAAGATCAGGGGCAGAAGGTAGCTTAGCGAGCGGCACAAAATGAGCCATCTTGGAGAAACGATCAACGACAACGAAAATGACGGTATTGCCTGCGGACGAGGGTAACTCTACAATAAAATCCATGGCCAAGTGAGACCATGGACGCGAAGGAACAGCCAATGGAAGTAGGAGACCCATAGGCTTAGAATGGGAACCCTTGGCCGTAGCACAAGGAATACAAGCCGCAACAAATTGCTTACAATCTTTATCAATAGTGGGCCACCAAAATTTCCTCCGAATAATCTCCTTGGTACGCCGAGCACAAGGATGACCCGAAGGTAGGGACGCATGAGCCCAACGTAACACCTCTTCCCTATAAGCCTCGGGCACGAATAAGGTGTCAACAGGCCACTTACTATGAACTAGGACCCTAGATTGTACCTTAAGGAGACGGGTAAGTAGTGTAGACGTCACATGAGTAGAAACAGAAGCAATGATTTGAGAAGGAGCCAAAATGGGTACAGGAGAGGTAGCAGTGTTAGTGATAGTGTCAAATTGTCTAGACAGAGCGTCAGCTTTGATATTCTTGGAACCAGGACGATAAGAAATAACAAACTGAAACCTAGAGAGAAAAAGTGACCATCTAGCTTGCCGAGGATTGAGACGTTTGGCCCTGCTTAAATATTCCAAATTTTTGTGATGTTAATACAGTAATAGGATTTCTGGCCCCCTCGAGAAGATGTCTCCACTCTTGAAGGGCCATAATGATACCCAAAAGCTCACGATTCCCTACGTCATAATTCGACTCTGCCAGAGAGAATTTCTTAGAAAAAAAAGCACAGGGATGAAGCTTATCGCGAAACTCCCTTCTTTGGGACAATACCGCTCCCACTCCTATTTCAGAGGTGTCAACTTCAATCACAAATGGCTTAGAAACATCAGGATGTCGTAACACAGGAGCAGCGGCGAAAGCAAGTTTTAACTGAGAAAATGCTTCTTCTGACCAATTGCGACAATCAGCTCCCTTCTTGGTCATACAAGTGAGGGGTGCAACAATCTTAGAAAAATTATGAATGAATTTTCTGTAGTAGTTGGCGAACCCCAAAAATCTCTGGAGGGGCTTAAGAGCCTGAGGTTGAGGCCAGTCAGAGATAGCAGATAGTTTCTGTGGATCCATTTCGAAACCCGAGGCCGATATAACGTAACCCAAAAACGACACTTTAGGAACTTCAAATACACATTTTTCTAATTTAGCATACAGACGATTTTGACGAAGGCGTTGGAGTACGATACGGACATGTCTACGATGAGAGGCCAAATCGGGAGAATGGATTAGAATGTCGTCTAAGTAGACTATAACGAATTGCAAGGAGATGTCTCTGAAGATATCGTTAATAAATTCTTGAAAGACGGCAGGCGCGTTACAAAGCCCAAACGGCATTACAGTGTATTCATAATGCCCCATGCGGGTGTTAAACGCAGTTTTCCATTCGTCCCCCTCACGTATGCGGATGAGATTATAGGCTCCTCTAAGATCTAATTTGGTGAAGACAATAGAACCACGAAGTCTATCAAATAGTTCAGGGATGAGGGGTAACGGATACTTATTCTTTATTGTGATTTGATTTAGTCCGCGATAGTCAATACATGGTCTCAAACCACCATCCTTTTTGGTTACGAAGAAAAAACCTGCCCCTGCAGTAGAGGTAGATTTCCTAATAAAACCTTTCATAAGGTTCTCTTTAATGTAGTCTTCCAATGCACGAGACTCCGGTAGAGATAAAGGGTAAGTACGTCCCCTAGGAGGAATGGTGCCAGGAAGAAGCTCAATGGGACAGTCGTAGGAACGATGAGGAGGTAGAACCTCCGCTTGTTTTTCATCGAACACATCCGTATAGGATTGGTAGACCCAAGGTACAAAGGAGGAGGAAATTGTAGAAACAGACGCGTCTTTAATCGTGATGTAGGAAAGGCAGGAATTAACACAATTAGGCCCCCAAGCCAGGATATCACCAGTCTGCCAGCTAATAGACGGACAATGAGTACGAAGCCAGGGCAAACCCAGCACTATAGAATACTTGGGAGAAGAAATAACATGAAAACGCATTGATTCTTGATGAAGAACTCCCACGGAGAACAAAAGGGGACAGGTTTGCTGAGTAATACATGCAGGGTGTAAAGGTTTACCGTCAATAGCCGTAACGGCAATAGGAGGGAATACTTGAAGAAGCGGGATCTGGTGCAGACGAACAAAGTTTTGATCAATGAAGGAGCCGGCAGCCCCTGAATCAATCATGGCCGAGGTAGAAATTTTCTTTTTATTTCATTCCAAGGAAACAGGAACCAGTAAACAGTCTTTAGAAGGAGCTGAACAAACCTCACCCAGACAAGGCTCCTCTACTTGAACTGGGTGCGGGAGTTTTCCGGTCTCTTAGGACAGTTACGGACAAAGTGACCCTTTACTCCGCAGTACAAACAAAGTCCTTCCGTTCTGCGGTGGGACTTCTCAGCAGCTGTCAGTTTAGTGGCTCCCAGTTGCATCGGCTCTTCAATAGAAGAAGTCACAGTACTGGGGCTTGGGGAGGAATCAACCGGTGGGGAACGATAGTATACACGCTCAACTCTTTTGGCTTTCTGAGATTGTCGTTCCCTGATCCTGTTGTCCAATGTAATGGCTAAGGACACAAAGTCTTCAAGGTCATTAGGTTGGTCTCTGGTAGTCAGTTCATCTTTCAATCTTTCAGACAGACCATCATAGAAGGCCTCATCAGACCAGTTAACCTCAGCCGCAATGGTTTTAAATTCAATAGCGTACTCTGCTACGGAACGGAGTCCTTGAGAAACATGGAGGAGAGAAAGAGAGGCTGTAGAAGCTTTGCCCGGTACATCGAAGGTCCTACGGAAGGCTGACATAAAAGAACTGCAATTATATATCAAGTGCGAGTCCCTCTCCCATAGAGGAGAGGCCCAGGCTAAGGCTTTTCCAGTCAACAGGGAAATCAAATAGCCAACTTTCGCCTTTTCAGAAGTAAACATGTGGGGTGAAAGTTCAAATTGAATGAGACACTGGTTCAAAAAACCCCGGCAAGCATCAGGATCTCCCGAATATCTGTTGGGAGCCGGCAATTTAACCGAAGCAGGAGCGGCTCCAGAAGCAGTACGGGAGACCTCGGCCGAGGCAGGAGAGGTAGGCGTGGAGGCTGAACCGTCGGTAGCTGGATCCGAGCGACGAACCAATACTTGCATAGCATGAGCCATCTGATCAAGGGTTTCTTGCATATGCTTGAATCGGGATTCATGAGACTCCAAAAGTTGTTCATGTGCAGACAAAACCTTGCCCAACTCGGAGGGATCCATGACCCTGTTGTAATGTCACGACCACTAACACGATAGCGCACACCGCGGGAGTATTTCTGCCCGGAACCCAATCACCAAAGGAAACCCTTAGTGACAGGGAGCAGGGACTTAGATGATCCCAACAGTGAGGAGGCTAGGTGAAAGCGGATAATATTAGGAATGAGTTGGGAACAAGGGTATGAACAGCTGACACCGCAGACGGAGCCAATACAGCAACGCCAGACAGGAACGGACGAGATTATCAGAGAAGCCGGGTCAGCAACGGAGAGGGTAGTCCAACAAGCCGGGTCAGCAACGGAGAGGGTAGTCCAACAAGCCGCGGTCAGCAACGGAGAGGGTAGTCCAACAAGCCGGGTCAGCAACGGAGCAGGTACGGAACAAAATCGGCAGGCAAAGAATGGTCAGGCAAGCAAGAGGTCAAAAAATCCAAAGAAATCAAAAGTACGAACGTCAGGAATCAAACTGCAACAAAGACCACAACAGGGTGCCAGACAAAGTATATCCGGGGTATTTAAAACCGGCGCCAAAATTACAAGCTCCGCCTCCCAGCCCGTGAACCAATAGGAGTGGAGGATTCCCTAGAACCCCGCCTTTGAGGCGGGCTGGCCATTCCCACTACAGGACAAGCAGGAGAACAGGCAGAAGACCGAGAACGGGTAAGTACCAGATGCTGGGAGTCACTGTTTCGTCGGGCAATACGATGCCCAGCAGAAGCAAGACTCCCAGCTCCGGACCTCCATCCCCGATGCCGGTGGTCGGACTCCCGAGCACCCGCATCGGAGGGGTTAACGGGACCAGGAGAAGACCGCCGCGGCAACGAAGGGGTGTTAGGAAGCCGCCGCGCGCGAGCAGTCTTCTGCTCGCGTGCGTGCGGCAACGAAGGGGAGATAGTGACACTAAAGACCAGGGACACTTCACAAGAGCTGCAGTTTTGGAGATGCTCTGGCCTAGTCGTGGAGCCACCACAGTTTGCCCCTTGTCAAAGTCGCTTAGATCCTTCTGCTTGCACATTGTTCCTGCTTCTAATACATCACCTTTCAGGATGAAATGTTCGCTTGCTGCCTAATATATCCCACCCACTGACGGGTATCATGCTAACAAGATTTTCAGTGTTATTCACTTCAAGTGAATGGTCAAGGGAGATCAGAGGGTCCCCCAACCAGTTCATACTCCTCACTTCCTTCAAAATGTATTTAAGTCATATGCCAAAAAAGCAATCAATGATGTTTCAGGCTACAATATTAATAATAGTAATAATACCAACCAAAGGACAGCATTGAAACACCATGTATTTTTATTATAGGGTTCTTACTCACTACCCAATTAATATTACTTAAATCCTGTGAAGACCTTTGAAAAAAGTTATGGTTGTCATAACAACCATGACTATGATTCATTCCTGCAACATTTACTACAAATGCAAAGTAAAGTATAGACATGGAGTATAAATAAAGCATTAGAGACAAGTTCTAAAAGCAAACCATTTATAACGGTTTCAGACAAGTAGGAACATAGCATGATTATTGAGCCACTTGTGTTTTACAGTAGTATATGTGATAAGGATTTATGTGTTCCTCAAAAAAAATTTAGATTATGAGATCCTGCAAACAAAAATGGAACTGGTGAGATGTAATACATTTGACAGGTGCACATTATTGATATAATCCTCTTGCAGTACTTCTCACTTAGTCCTCTAGGACTAGTAATTGACCAAGTTTCTGTAAATCCTAAACCAACAATCATCTATGAGAAATGGTGTAGGAGCTGTTGAAATGGTGTAGGAGCTAGTTGTTGAGTTGGAAATATTTCATACTCAAAATGATTCCATTTCTAACACTTCGTTTCCATCTAGGCATCTGTATAATATGTGTTTAAATGTTTGAGCTGCCCAGTTCTAGCATGCTCCACACCATTTATGCCCCACAACAACCATGAATATTGGTCCAGGGACAGATTATCCATCCACTTCTTACGTTTGTCACGTTCATTTATTGGTATTTACTTTGGGTAAGCACTTTCATTTCCTTTTTATCTGCTATTCTCAGCACGGGTAGCAGCTGTGCAGGGAGGGAGGGGGCTCATTGGGACAGAGCTGCTCAGCAGATCTACTTGTTTCATGTGTAGAGAGGGAGGGGTTCTCGTTTTCTTCTAGTTTTATGTGCAGGGAGGGAGCGGGTCTTGTTTAGATAAAGCTACTCCGCAGCTCTACTTGTTTCATGTGCAGTGAGTTAGGGAGAAGGTCTCGTTTAGAAAGAGTAGCTCTGCAGCTCTACTAGTTTCCTATGCAGGGAGGGGGGGCTCATTTTATACTCATTTCATGTGTATGTGTGGGGGGAGTTAACCTTCTTCTTAAACTTTCCCCCAACACTATAAAATTATACATAGGGGGCATATGACATAGGGTTTGCCTACCTCACCCGGAAAGGCTTTCCCTTCTTAGCGCACATCCCGATCTCGGAGCAGAAGTTGAGAAGAACCTTGCAAATGATATCACAGTTAACAAAGTCTTTATTAACAAATCCTACTCTGCTCCTACATTCAGCATTGGTTCATTTCTTTGGCCTCTATCCTATCTACTAAGGGGGGGTTCAGGGTCTCAGACACGTTCGCCCCCTTCAGGACCCTCTTCTTCAGGGCATTTTGTGCTTTTCCAGGCATCCCCTCACCTCACTCTTTCTGCTCCCCATAGTCTCTATCTCTATATTCTCTCTGTCCCTCTTATCTGTCCCTCTTACCTTTCTAAGAGGCAGCCCCCTATCCTACCTACTAAGGTGGCGTTGTAAGGGTCTAGACACATTCCAGGCCGACTGGGCGCTTGCTCTTGTTTTACCCCTGCCACATATATATATATATTGTAACACTGCAATCCCCAGGGAGATGCTTAGTTTGGCATTTGGGTACAGGTGCTATCCAGATCATAAATATGGGTCCCTAGGGTGGAGCAATTGGAGAATAGGGTGGAGCAATTGGAGAATTTTAAAAATAAAGCACTGTTTTGCTACAAGCTGGTGTTCCTGACTCCTATTGCCCTAGTGGACTGTGCTTAAGACCCCTAACTGTGACATTTATGACCCTTGTGTACAGGGTTTGTCACTATATATATATATATTTATTTTTTTTCTCTCTCTCTCCAGGGGACTTACTGGAAATGACACTGTGCAGTATATATTCACTACCTCTGACAGCTTTTGGAAGTTTCCTCTGATTCTGCGGTCATCTGCGTAACACAGGCACTGAATGGAGTCTATGCACTGCTATTTCTGTTACTCCCACATATTTTTACCGTGCAGAGAAAGAGGAATGTGTCTTGGCAAAGGCTGTGCATCTGTTGGTATAATTACTTCCTTGTACAATCAGATATTTACACAAAATGACTCTCTGTGATTGCAATTCTACCATAGCTGCTATGGGTGTTTATTTGGCAATGCTGAAACCACACTATTTTAGCCCTGGCAGTAGAAAGGAGATTACCCCACTCATACAAATATTTTAGTTCACTTTCCATAGTAGATGCTGCCTGTCTCCTGGAACTCAGCACTTGAAGGTCTTTTGGGCATGAGTGCTAATGTGGTGCATACACCCAAGCATTCTACGAGAGAACCAGGGTTCAACACTGGCCTTCTGTGAACATGCATACTAACTAGCCATCAAGCCTAAGGTGGTAGAGCCGAGCAGAAATTTCATATGATTAGTCCTTTAATAATACAGGCAGGTGCCTAGGCGTTCTTTAGCGCTAGTAGAAACCATACTATTAGCGGCCAGTGGCAATAAAAAATGTTGGATTTGTTGGGGACAGCTTTAACACATTTAATAAATTATACATAATCTAAAAAAACAATATTATATTAATCACAATTTTGTTCCAAAGTAAACATTATAGTGATAATAATATGTATGTGGAAAATGTGTCACATCTTCATAGATTTAAGTGCCCTCTTAGTCAAAGGGGACTCTAAAATGCTGCTTAATCTGCTAACATGTTAGTATCATCATGACTTATTGTATTGTGAGTGAGGGCAATGATTTGGATGATTTGCACTAATGACACCTTAAACCCCTGTATCCCCATTCTCTATAGTTACAGATCTTGTGCTCCCTCAACTGGGCTTCGGGTTAAAGGGCTGTGCAGAGACATCTGGGTTGATGGGCTTGCATCTCTGTCACTGTAACCCCCTGAGGCTGAGGACACATGGGGGTATGTTTTAGTTGGGGAGGGGTACACTGGTGGATTCCAGGGGAGACTCTTCACCTTCCTGCCCAGTCCCCAGAGAAACCCCAACTGGTCTGCCCTATCCAGACTCCCATGAACTAGCTGGCTATGGGGGCCCTACAAGCCAGGAAACGCTTGATGCCCCTGACCTGGACCTAGTCACAAATTCATGGAACTGTACAGCAGCTAGAAACCGCGACGATGCCTGCCGACGATGCCTCGCTACTGTCACCCGTTGAATTTAATCTGTACTGTTAATCTATGACTTTAACTGTGTATTAAGGCTGTGCCCATATGTACTGTACATCCATTGAAACTTTGCCTGTATACCTGATTGCTCATATCCATTTATTGTATACTCACATTGTAATTGGATGTCATTATGTTTTGCATTGTCAATAAACAGAGATTATATGTATTCAGTATAACAAAATGTGAAATATATTAATATATTGTGTCATGTTTAACCCCAGATTTACATGCCACAAACCCGTCGACACAAGGACTGTACATCACACTACAGTACATCACAGTAACACACCAAAAATATAAAAATGAGTTATAGGCTAAACAAAGTGGCAGAAGGAGCAGACCATAGATTTTAGGCAGGGTAAGATCGAAGTAGGTGCAGTACTGACAGGAGTTTATATTGGGTTGTGACTCCCATGTTCCCTCCAAAAATTTGTGCTTGAAGGAAGCATCTAATTTAGTTACTCGTTAGTACAGCTCTACTATTTACTATTTGCATATAAGATAAAACTATATACGTTACCTTGTGCCCCTTGACTAAACAGAAGCCTTGGTATAGAATCCACATCCAAAAAGTTAGACATGTTTGTAGATCTGTCATCAGCCTAATTACCAATGTGAAATCTAAATTAAGAAAGACAACAATTTATTATAAGCATTTCATGAATTTCCAGGATTCTAAGCATTTTAATGTCGGCTTTATCACAGCTGATAATGATGCTTTTTGTACAGTATAACTCTTTCAGTGACAGAGGGGAATATAATTAATACATGAAATTGTTATATGAGAATTTTGAGGTAATGATAAAAGCCTTAATTACCTTTATTACTCATTGACAGCGCCCATGTATATTGAGTATTTATGTAAAGATATGGGAAATATGTACAATTTTTTTTCCACAGTGCACTATAAAGACATTAATTGTTTATTAGTACAACCATTCAGAAACAGTACACGGGGAATAGAGGAAATTCCTCCGGCTTTTAAAAGCAGGTGGCATTGCTTTAATGTTGCAGTGAGTTTGTAGAGCTGGAATGCATTGTACAACAGCAATTCTTCTGCAGTGCAATAATTAAAAAGAAAAGAAATCAATATTTTATAATTGTCTTTTGCCTAAAATAATGTTCCAGTGAACCATACATAACAACCACAATGTTACTACATGGCAATTACAATCACATAGTGCTAGCTGCAGGACTGATGCTATGCAGGGTCCATGGACCACAGTGTATAATACTATTAAACATGCACAACATTGGGGTCAATTGAAGCTTTTCAATCATGTCATGCCTTATTTTTAGCTTTTGCATTAAATCAATGCAATTCCCCGCTAAATATATTTTATCTGACATTCACAAAAGTAACCTTCATATTGCAAATAATGACAGCTTCTGCAACACAGTTCTTCTGAGATATAACGGCAGTGATAGTATGTTACAGGTGTCATGCTTATTATATGAAATGTGGACTATCACTAAGGTCTAATAATTGCTTAATCACATTTATCCAGTCTTGTTCCAAAGATCCTTTTAGCAAAAACATTTTTTTAAAAAAAGAACACTTCAGAGATGAAGAACATGCTGCAATACAATGTGTCACTCAATTCCTAGATCTCTAAACAGGTTACATACAGGTAGAAATAGACAGACATTATAAGTAGGGACTGAGATTTAAAAATAAATGCAAGAAGAACCCCTGAAGAGAAAAAAAACTTTTACTTAATAATAATTATGATGGATTTCAAGGACCAGATTGATAACAATAAGTACTTACAGACAACAGCTGAGAGATGATGATGACCATTCGAAAAGAAGCTGTTTTTAAGCCAGGCTGCCTCTGTCTTTTTTAAAATAGCTCATTGTAAAGAACAGTTTTGACTCTTCGACAAGAACCGGGATGAATAATGCATACTGTCAAGCGGACTTCCTGTGATCAACTGATTAAACTGGCTAGTAGATGTTTCCATGGTAACAGAGTGCTAGAGCCCCATATTTTCAGTGCCCTTCTCTTAACATGGGAAAATCATTGTCCCTCCCTCTTATTAAACTTACCCAGGATTTGACAGAGGGTTAAGTTTAAAGCTATTTCAAGTTTACACATACATAATTTCTATATAAATGTAACGCAATTAGTGAAAAGAAGCCAGTTTGCTATTTTTTAATCAATATGAATATGTTTCCGATATTGGAATTCAGTGTATGTTCATCTGAAACAATCCTTTTTGGACAAGCGTCTATTATTAAATCATACATGTAAAGGAAGCATCAGTAACATCTATTTATTAATAAACTGTCATTTTGAAACCAAAGAACGATTTTTAACATAGCGGCAGGATGCAAACTCTAGTAATGTATATTCTCTGCACTTGCCAAGAAAAATAAATAAAGCATACACAGATTTGTATTCAATTGGCAGAGACCGAATATCAATATGGTATAGTGACAAGGATTACGTTGGGAATCTTAGCACTCACCAGTATTGCTGACCTCTCTCCCCAAGTCAAGAAGAATGATCCAACTGGGGTCATACAGGAGACCTTGGAAACAGGAAAGTCACAGCAACCAATTGGCACTTGAAGCATAAATGAAGAATATGAAGGATAAATCCCGAAAGCTTTGCTGTGTTTTCCCCTCTATTATCTTATAATGAACCTCCTATCTGAAATCTGAGCAATGCAGTTCTCTATTAACATACATTAGCTTCGTATTTAAGATCTGAATAGGTTTTGTCATTGAGTGTTTTGTGTGTTCTATCAACTGCTCCCACAAAATTTCATTTGCATTTAAAATTATTCGTCTGATTACCAGGCCAAGGAAGGGAAGCAATGGCACATAGCACTTCCTAACCTTTTGTACAGCTTTTGAAATCACGTAGTGCTGTTTTTGTGATCATTTACGTCAGGGAAAGAGAGTCATTATAACAAGTATTTGTGTTCTAACAGGAGATCTATCCACAGGTTCTATGCAGTCAGCAAGTGGTTTAGCCCAAGCACTATTCATGACTTGAAATATGTATTATATGAACACAATGAAAATATTGTACATTGAAGAGGTAGAACCGAGTACAGATCGAGGGCATACGTCCTTAATTAAAACAGGGAATTAAATCAAGAATATAAATTTTTGTTGTATTCATGAATAAGCTATACATTGTGCAGATCAATCTCTCAGCTAGTGAATAGGATTGGATGTGTAAAACATAATAGATAACAGGTTACTAGAGCAATCCATCAAGTGCTTAGACACTGCAAAACTGGAAAATTACATTGTTTGCCAACTATTTCTAAAGGCAGTGTTTATCAATGTGAAAGGTACCGAAGGCTATGGAACAAGTTATTCAAGCTATTCTTTTGTGGTATTTTTATTGTAACATATTGACTACAACATCCCACTGGAGAAGGCTTATACCTTGTAATGGATAAGAGAAATCTGAAGAAGTTTGTTTTAGATATGATGCAACTTTTCAATTGGAACATGGGTATCAGGATTCTATCCTGACTGCAGGATAGAATCGCTTTGTATTTAATCCATGTTCTCTGTATTTATGTTCAGCTGTGTTTGGTTATGCTGTATCTGTCTCTCCCACCTGAAGCCTATGACATTACCACACCTGACCTAACCAACAGGCTTTATTACCCTGCCTCCCTCACCTGAAGCCTATGTCATTCTCACCTGACCTAATGACCAGGCCTATATCTGGACACTCCCCTGTTTGTTAGGTGCCTTTGCATTGATGTTATAGGACCATTAGGCTCTGGCTTTGGCCCTGTACCTGATCCTGCCAAGGCGGCTTCCTGTCTTGTGCCCTGTCCAGTGGGTTTCTTGCCTTGTACCCTGTCCAGTGGGCTTCCTGCCTTGTGCCCTGTCCAATGGGCTTCTTGCCTTGTGCCCTGTCCAGTGGGCTTCCTGCCATACGTCTGTTAAACCTGTATTTGCTTCTCCTGGCATAATATACAATACATAGTATTATACTGGAATTCTGCCTGTGGTGTATTCCTTTGTGTCTGTCTGTCTTATCCTTCGATTACCATGCATCGCCGTGTGCAGATAGAACCCCAGGTATCCCCTGCAATGAGGCTCCTACCCAACCTGATTACCCGAGCCCTGACTATGGGAGGCCTAAATTTTCATAAGGTATAGGCGAAAATATTTTCCCACACCTTTATTAAAATCCAGTCCACCCACCATAAATCCCTTTAGCTGAGAATGGTATGTGTGTTGAAGAGTATGTCATTGTGGTACTGTGTTTAAGGTTGCATCGTTGTAGCCAAGACTGCTCAGTATGTGGTAAGCGTAGTTAATGGTTTTGTCTTTGATTTTGCACCACTTGGTGATCAGTGTCTTTGAGTCAGATTGGGAGTGATCAGTAAGGTTAAATGAAAGAAATTCACACATTTATAAACACAAGGGGAATTCTTCTCTATAAAGGATAGTATGATAGTATCATTATTACACAAATATAAATTTATGTGAAGCTCACTTTTATGCACTCACAGTTGATTGCCATGTGAATCATTATCCTTTAATATCATCAAAGTGAAATAGAAAATGGTGTATGTTTTGGCATAAGATATATTATAGAAACAAATATGAAATTAAAAATGCACTTCATAAATTTCAGTTTGTGTTTTTGTCAAGTTGCTGGCTGGGCAATATACTAAGAAACTCAGGCAACCTATGTTTATATGTACATAATTTAAAGCACAAATGCATCAAAATGTACAATGCTTCCATTTAGAAAATTAACTTAGTAAAATGACACTCTTAATCACACCTTAGTACTCATTATAGGGCTAGATAATAGATACTGAAAGACTACAAAGGTACCTACAACCTAATAACACAGCAAACAAATAAAATAAAAGTCTTCTGATGGGGTATAGACAAAATCTAATCAATGGGTTATCAAAATGATATAGGTATAGTTGACTAGTCAAAGTTTGATAGCTTGTATTGGGTTAGCATATAAAACAAGGATGGAAGATGAGAAAGGGAAGAGATGGAGAGAAAGGGATGTAAGGGCAGTGTATGTGTAAATATGTATGTGTTTCTAAGCTTGTGTGTGTGTATGGGCAGGTGTGTGTAAGAGCAGTGTATGTATATATATGTGTGTTTATGGCCAGGTGTCTCTAAAGGCAGGGTGTATGAGCAGGTGTGTCTAAAGGCAGTGTTGATGGGCAGGTGTGTGTAAGGGCAGTATATGTGTATATGTGTGTTAATGGGCAGGTGTGTGTAAAGGCAATGTGTAAGGGCAATGTAAATAAAATTACCTCTGTAAAAAAATACCTTCCATTCTTGCCTCGGGCGCAAAAGGAGCTAGCTATTTATTATGCAATGAAGATGATACTGCCTAATGGCAGCACAGGCTGTTAGACCAGAGGCCTACCTTGGGGAACAATTCTTTCATGGCTACATAAGTCATGCAGTTAAAGGGCAAACCAGTATTTCATGAAATGTGTCCAGTCTACTAATATGAATTTGCCTAAAAAAAGGATCTCTAAGTTAATTGTAAATTCTAAAAACCTAAGCTAATTATAATGATATGTTGGCATACATGTATTGGTATTGGAAGATAAACACAGAGATAATAAAATCACAGTTGGATTCCAGTTTGATTCCCTCACTAATGTAGCCAGATGGAACATTATACTTTCTACATTTCTATTTTCTGCTTTGGTATTGCTACAGCATACAAAGATATTTTAGGCAATTGTATGCTTCCAACTTTGTGGGTACAGTTTTGTGAAGGCCCTTTTCTATCCCAGCAAAGCTGTGCCCCTGTGTACAAAACAAGGTCCATAAAAACATGGTTCGATTGGTGTAGAAGAACTTGGCTGGCCCGCAAAGAGCCCTGACCTCAACTCCTTCCAACACCTTAGGGATGAACTGGAACAGAGATCGCGAGCCAGGCCTTCTCGTTCAACATCAGTGCCTGACGTCACAAATGCTCTACTGGATGAATGGGCAAAAATTCCCACAGAATCACTTGTTGAAAGCCTTCCCAGAAGAGTGGACGTTTTTACAGCTGCAAGGAGTGGACCAACTAAACATTAATGTCTATGTGATTAAAATGCAATGTAATAGAAGTCCCTGTTGGTGTAATGGTCAGATGTCCCAATTGCTTTCTCCATATAGTGTATATTTGATCATGGCCCTGTTACTTTTATGATGCACAAACTTTCTTTGAAAATCACCTGTTTATCAGACATATTTGATAAAGCCCCTGGTTGACAAAATGCTTGAAAAAGCCGAGTGTAATTCATGGTTTAATAGGAGAATGGTGATCACAGGAATAACAATTTTACTATAAACCGGGCTGCTTTAATATTGCATTCTATTGGTGAGATTCATAAATAAATCACTACTACATCATGCTGTTTTAATTACCGTACAAAGAGTTGTTTCTGTCAATATCTACGCCCTCTCAACCAATGTTTTAATTTATTATAGGAAGAAACTCATGTCCCTCATGATTTGTCAATGGGAGTCTTTCGAAAAGAGGACTGAAAAAGAGGCGGCGTCACATGGATATAAGATAAGGTATTTGGAACATTAGTGACAAGATATAGATTAAATAGAAAACTGTCATTTACAGTCTTATACATCACTTTTAGCTTTTCTGCAATATTTCAAGTACAGCATACTTGATTGACACATTTCCTTGTTGCAAAAGTTGTTCTATAACTCTTTGTTCAGTCATCATTGTTCTTGAAGACTATGAAAATGCCATTATTATTCATATAACATTTAAGCGTATTCAATTGTTTCTGGCCTTGTGTGGGTGTATGTGATGATATTTTTTAAGAAGTGCATCACTTCTATACATATACTAATGGCTGCTTGATTGTCACTCTACTCACAGTGCAGACTAAATTATGAAAAGGTTACATATGCATAGATATAGTCTTTCTCTCTCTCTCCTTCTCTCACTTTTTTATAGAAAAGGTTACACTTACATAAGAACAACCTTGAGACCAATTCAAACCGAGGTGGTTATCTATCTACTGTAAGTTGAGACTTCCTCCTATGTGATTTGAGGGGTTATATGTATATATATTACCGAGGTCTTATTGTTCTGAAAAATAACCATTGTCTTATATTCGAGTTCGTCTTCTAACCAGACCTCAAATAGAGGCCTGACTACAAGACTAAGATCCAGATCCCCTGCAGCGCTGTAGGGGACCTGGATCCTCCTCTCTGGAAGCCAGTGGACGTCTGTGCGATGCGTGTAGACAACCTCCACTGCTGCCGGCACCTCCTCTGGGGCTTCTATGATGGAGCACAGGCATCACATGACCTTCGGGTACTTATTCATAGAAGCCCCCGGCGGAAGTGCGCGCATCACTCTACTAGACACCAAGGAATCCGAAGCACGGGGAGAAGTCTAGGGATGCACTGGTAAGTCGGGGGAGGGTAAGAGGGGCGTATGGGGGGTATAGGGGAGCTTTGGCTTGAGGCAGAAGGCAGGCATATAGGGGGTTAAAGAGGAATATCAGGAGCAGTGCATTAGGAGGTTAAAAGCAACTGGGAGACAGAAATGGCATTTATAGGTATAGACATATCTGGGAGCAGTCTGGCAAATAGGGGGTCAAGAGGCATATCTGTGAGGCATAGCGGCATATAGAGGGTATAAGGCATATCTGGCTGCAGAGTGGCATATCAGGGAGGCTGAGTGGCATATGGGGGTATAAGGCATTTCTGGGGGGCAGAGTGGCATATAAGGGGGTATAAGCCATATCTGGGGGGCAGATTGCATAACTGGGGGGAGGTTGGCAAATAAAAGGAGGTTGGCTGAGGCACGGCCATTGGGCAGCGCGGTGCCATTAGGCATCGGTGGCTGGAGGAGACAGCTTTCAATCTCGCTCGCAGCCGCTCACCGGCTGTTTTGAATGTAGGTGGCGCCAGTCCTGCAGGCAGGGTATCGGTTTCGGCATCAGAGCAGTTTGCACAAGTACAAGTACTCGGCATCCCTTAATCAGGCATTGTCGAGTTTAGGGTAAGGAACCCGATATGCAGGATACACAGCACTCAGGAGCAGACCCATTAAGCACAGCGAAGTCCGAAATCAAAAGCCAAAGGGTCAAGATTGGAGACAGCAGCGTAATCATTTAATCAAAAGCCAGAGGGTCAGGATTGGAGACAGCAGCGTAGTCGTATAACAATAGCCAAAAATCAGGATTGAAGACAGCAGTTTCATCATATAATAGATAGCCAGGGGTCAAAGAATAGCTGATACTCAGTGCTCGTTTTTAAGTCCACCGCCAGTGGTTTCCCCGGCCCCGTACATGGCGTTGTCGGTTTGCATTCTCCGCCTTCTCCATTCAGGAATAATTAAGGAGAGGTGGGGGCGCGCGTGCTCTCTGAGTTTGTTGCAAGAGCAGGCATCGTAGCCGAGCGGAGACGGCAGTGAAAGCGGCAGTGTGGGAGCTGGTACCCACAGTCAGCGTGTACTCCGGGGGTTTCTTCCTGGACCCTGACAATGCAAAATTTGAGGGTCGTCTTATAATCAGGGTCATCTTATAATCAGGGTCATCTTATAATCGAGCAAGTATCGTATTTTTCTTTTCCTATGTGCGGGCCCTGCATTATGAACAGTTCAGATCAGTCAGGTAAAAATCAAGGTATTCCATGGATTTAACTATGCCAGGGGCATCCAACCTGCGGCCCTCCACTGCTGCAGGACTACATCTCCCATCCTCCTCAGCCAGCCCCTTAGCTGAAAGAGCATTATGGAAGATGTAGTCCTGCAGCAGCTGGAGGGCTGCAGGTTGGACGCTCCTGAACTATGTATTTTACAGGACACTTCCAGCTGTTCTTGAATCAGAAGCTCAGTGGGATTGGACATTTCTAATTAAGTAAAGTCAGTGAGTTAAAGTCACTCTACTGGAAGCTGTACTACCTATGCCCAATAAATCGCAATTATATAATTAAAAAATACAAAAGTAGATTCAAATGGACAGCCCACCTTCCATGCGGGTCACTAATCAGTGGAACTCTATGGTCAATTGATATGAAAACGTAATATTTGTTACCGACTGGAAAGTACACAAAAAAGGTCTTCACTTTGTAGGTTTTATGTATCATGAGACTTGGATCCACTGTCTGTGTATGTGGAATAAATACATTTTCAAGGGGAACTGTTGCCATCACAGTTTTAAGCTTAAGCTTTATTTATTGAGTGATTGATTTTTTATTTATTATGTATTTTTGTTTTCAACCAGTGTCATTGTTTTTGATACATTTGTTTAATTGAATAGGTAGCAGCTTGTGGCAGAGCCAGTTGTCATTCATCTCCTCACTCCATTTACAAAGGCTGCCACAAATAAGTTATTCATCAGATTCGCCTAGCTCTTCACATTAGTTCACCCATTTAACCACTTATATTTCTTGTGATTTATTTGTGTTAATATATTCTAGACAGCTCCTTTAGCTAATTCAATTGTTACATTTCTCACGGTATCAAAATGAATCCATGCTGCCTCCTTATTTAAAGTATCTGTAATGCCTGTTTCACATATCATTGCCTTGAATATGACTCACTTTTTTGGAGAAAAAGTTACTTAAATGTATATTTCAATTATCTGGAGCTTTGCTAATACATGTGTTTTGTAATCTTAAATGCATCTTATACAGTAGACATACATTCAGGGCCGGCCCTACAATAGGGCAGACTGGGGCAATTGCCCCAGGCGGGGCAGAGCGTTTTTTTTTTTTGAAACGGAAGAGAGAGAGAGGGCGCCGAGTGGTTTTCGCTTACCCGCTCGCGCCCCTCTCTCTCTCCTCTGCGTCGAGTCTCCCTCTTCGTTCTTGGTGCCGGCTTGTAATGCTGAGCGCGGAAGTGGCGTCAATTTCCGGCGCTCAGAATACAAGCCGGCACGGTGGCAGAGCAGGGAGACTCGCCGCAGGACTCTTAAAGGTAAGTACCGGGGGCTCGGCCGGGGGCGGCATTTTAAACTTCGCCCCAGGCGGCGTTACGCCTTCGGCCGGCCCTGCATACATTTTAACATTTTGGGTATCTATTATGCAGTTAGTCAGTATAGATTATATACAAACAGAAATTTGGAAAACCAATAGCCATTTTAAGATACCCCCTTAATTCATAATGTACCTTACTTATAGATATGCCTCTCTGCCCCCTAGATATGCCACTCTGAACCTAAATATGCCACTCTGCTCCCCTGGTCTGCTTAATGCTCCCAGATATGCCACTCTGCCTCTTGGTATGCTTTATGCACCCCAGATATGCTACTCTGTCCCCTATATATGCCACTCGGCCCCCTCCCCCGACTTACCAATGCATCCCCAGACTCCCTGGCAGTAGCGTTCCTAGCGGGGGGCGGGGGGG
>VKOC01016547.1:0-17777 GCA_009364415.1 Spea multiplicata
TATTTATATTCATATTGGCAGCAGGGTCTAGTATTTATATATATATATTGAGAGCAGGGGCTAATATTAATATATATTGGCTGCAGAGACTAATAATATATATTGGCAGTAGGGGCTAATATTAATATATATCGGCAGCAGGGTATAATTTTTATGTATATCAGCAGGGTATAATATAAGTATATATCCGCAGCAGGGGCTAATATCAATATATATCCGCAGCAGGGGTTAATATTAATATATATCAGAAGCAGGGTGTAATATTTATATATATCGGCAGCAGGGTCTAATATTTATATATATTGTCAGCAGGGGCTAATATTAAAGAATGAAAAATAACTGCCAGTGCAGCTGTTATTTTGAAATCATATTTCAATCACGGTCTTTACTTCAAAGAGATAAATACATATTATGTAGTTAAAAATGCACGTCTAACGTGTGTGTGTGTGTATATATATAAATACCTATACATTAAATATAATAATGTATTGGTAGTGTATATGTACCGTTTTATAACTTGGCCCCCCCTACTTTGTCCCTGGCCCCCCATGTGCCCCACTAAATATGAAAGCTGGAGACGCCACTGCCAGAAACAAAGACTTCTTGTGTCCTTGCTGCAATTTTTTAAAAAAGGCTTTGTAGACAGGAGATAGAAAATATGTTGGCTATGAGCCCAAGGAGACTCTAAATGACTGAAAGGGAATGGGTGCATGAATAATCCAATTTTCCCAAAAACTATGGCACAAGTTTATGGGAAATCTTGTCCTGCCCCTGACAAAATGAATGAGTAGATGAATGGTACTGGTACTTTGGTAGATAAATGCAGCATTAGAGCTATCATTCCTAACACCGATGAATGACCAAACCCTTTTCAGATAAAGCACTTTAAGCACTCATACCTTTGCCTCATTTGGTATTATTTTGGTGGGAGATCCCTGTCACATGACATTAAAGAAGGCAGACACACACTACCATACTCAGATACACATATACTAACATACCCAGATATATATATACGTACAAAATCAGACCAACACTAACATACCTAGACACACACAGTCACACACAACTCACTTACCATCAACAAGCCTCATCGTGTCCCTGTCCAAAAACAATAGCTAAATGTGCTATAAAGTAAATGTAATAAAGTAATTAGATATACACTCAGTGGCCACTTTATAAAGTGCATCTGCTCATTAACAGCAACAACTAGATTGTGCAGAAAAGACATCTCCCATTGCACAAATCATCAAACCTTGTAGGCTATAGCAACAGAAGACCACCATACTAAATAAGAATACCTTAAAAAGTGGCCACTGGATAACAAAGCTGTAGTAAGTATAGGAATATTAGAATAGAGAAGCCACAGTTAGGGGAGCAGTAGTACAGACATTGGAGGTACAGTAAATAATATAGGTATACAAGTGTCAGAGAAGAGCCAAGAACCATGTAGACATTGTGATGATGCATAGCTCCTATAGGGACATTAGAATAATCATATGAAGAGCAGTAATCAGACAATAAACACAGAGGTTTAGTAAGTACTAAAGGTAATAGAACAGGGGAGGAATGGCCCATGTTATTTCAGGATATGTTAAATTGCTATTGGGTTTGCCTTTGTTATACTGTTTTTACTTGCATTTTTAAGTTTTTTGTCAAATGGCTATTTTAAGAGATTAATTATAAGCCAAGTTCTTTTTCCACAACTACAATATCGTTTCACTGCTGTATATGTACAGACAGAATACTTAGAAGATTTCCATGTGCGCTCATTACCTGGCTTCTCTACTCTAATCGAAGATATAATAGTTGAAATTGTTACTTAATCTCTTTTTTTTAATTATTTAATTAGCGTCTGAAGCTATACTTGCTGGTTTCACACTAAAAACAATACCATCTGTTTCACTTAAAACCTTTGACAGTTCTTAATTTCTCATTAAGCATACAAGAAGATTGTTTCCAATAAAATGCATACGCCACCAAAAAAAACTTTCCAAAATATTCATAAACATCTAAATACATATGACATATTTTTTTTTGCCTTTGATATTTCATACATTATTGAAATGTTTTCTGTCTGAAAAATTGTTCAACAATCCATTCAGACTGAACCAGCAAATGTTTTCATTTATCTACTGAAACTGATGAACTTACAGAACGAGGCAGCTGTCTGTGCTCGGCATTTCTCATTTAGCAACATCTTTGCAATGAAATATTTGTTTACGTAGATTACCCCTGGATGAGATGTAGAACAATTTATGCCATGGAATTGCGTGTGTTGCTTCTCAACGTTACGGGAAAAAAAAGTTCTGTTATTTGAAATCACTTTTATTCCTTCAAAAACAAAAAGTAAATAGGAGAAATCAAGTTTATATGTTTTTTTTTTAAATCTAAAATTAAATATTTTTTTCTTTTTCGGTTGCATGATCTCACAATGCCTAACAGAAGTTTTTACGCCTGAATGCGGTAGACTCACACACAATAAACTCAGGTTTACTGATTCTGTTGACCGATTTCCCACTTTAAGCTGGTGCACATTATATTTCTGAATGTGAAACCACAGTCAGTAATAGGCAGGGGTTTTTACATGATGACATTAGGTCATTATCAATTGATCACCCCCAATTTCTGTATAATTGAGATTAACGCAACTATGCCGATCAGAGTCACTGTGTCTGAAAACAATATGAAAATGTCATTTGCGGGTCAGGTCTATTAGAGCTGGAATTATTTTTTAGCCTTTAACTAAATTCATTATTTTTTGGTAGTTTGCAATATTTTGCTTTATAGCAATCAATATTTTATTTGTGATCGCATGAATGTCATTCATTTTGCTTTAGAAAAACTGACTCTAAATTGATATAGTTGGGCCATCGCTATCATAGCTCTATTAGTAATAGGAAGCAGAAAAATATAACCATTTGTTAAGCTACTTAGAGGTGCTGTTCCACTTAGACAAAACATCCAGCCTCTAGAACATTAAACAAAGAAGCTTTAGCAGATATAGCACTTTCATCTTTCTACTGAAACCTACAAGTGTTTTTTGAGTCACATGACACAAAGGGCTCCTGGCAACATTGCATATGTTTCAGTAACTTTTTTAGAGAACTCGTTCAACAGTTCTAGTTACTTTGGAGATATGTAATTTAAAGGTTTGCGTTAGAGTAGTTGAGATATGTACTAAAAAGTCCTGATCTAAAGTATGGGGTAGGACAAAGTGCTGTAATATATATTCTTTGCTGAATATTATGCCTGGAACTCTGGAGTGTCCTTTTAAAAAAAACTGTTTTCGTCTAATTACTAAGAACTTGAATGAGGGTTAACTCAGCTGACCAGATCCCACTAACGTTGCAAGCCTGCACTTGTGAAACAGTTCGCAGAGTGACTAAAATGCTTGTTGTTTGCGAGGGCATGAAAGGGCATTTAAATTTTGTGTGTTTCAGCCAAGGGCATCCAAGTTTAATGAGAAGATGCTTCTCCTGAAGTACAATATTAAAAAACAATAATAAATTCATTGTAAAAAAAACAAAAACATGTGTCCCCATAAACCCATATTAAGTAGGAAGGTGATGATTTACCCCCACTTTTTCCTACCCAATGCATGGTGCGGTGTTGATAATTTTCTTTCAACAGAGGGGAATGATGGCCACCTCACCCCAATCCCCTGCTCACCAGGATGGGGGTGTAAAAAACAATACAGTAACCCCCTTGCCCCCTATCCTGTTCCTGGTGGGATAGGATTCAAATGAAATGCCTGCCCTTTTTGAGGGTTTTTTTCTGAAACACTTGGACATTTGCTGCTGCAAACTCACATGTTTTTTGTTTTTTGTTTTTTTAGTGAATAGGCCTATGTGCTCTATACCATAGCAACTGTAAGGAAAGTCACTAAAACCTTTTGTTCACACTTAATTTTATGTTTTTAAATATTTTGTTGTAGCGAATTTAAATTTAAATTCATTCTCTGCTGGTTAAACCAATTTAACATAATTGAGGTCACAGAGTTTGTTTGTCTACGAAGCGAGCCTGCCGACTATATCAATAAAAACAAACTGGCCCGCATTATGCTAAGGCAGAATTTCAATTTTCTTTTTTGGCGAGATTACTCTTTACTATACATTACTAACGTTACAGCATAAAAATCAGAATATTTAATTAACTGGATATATATATATATAGTATACATATTGAATCATTTGCAGGAAAAGCAATTTGGCTCTTACTGACAGGACTTGAGATATGAAATTGAAAGCATGGTTGACTGATTTTATTGTGTCCAAAAAGGAGATACAATGTATCCCCCCTAGACAACTATATGTTAAAAAATGACAGGTAATTTCTGTCCAAAATGGTCATACATTGGTTAGGTCAGACTATTAGTGTAAAAAGAGAACACATCAGGAACAGGTCAAATGACTGTGTAGACAGATATCAACACAATCAAGTTCAAGGCAAAGGTGAACATGTTTCATCTCAGTGAAACTGCCAAGGTTACACAAGGATATCAATCAGAAGTTTGGTTCGGGAGCAGAAGAATTACTCAGAATTAGAGACAGGCTGATGGAGAATAGGGGATCAGGAGACCAAGCATAAACGATTAAATATGAAACATGAGCTGTTGTTAAGGTATGAGCAAGAAATGTGCTACAGAAGACAGGAAACTTGAATTCTTGAGTTTGTTTGCTATATAATTCCAAGAATCAGTGAATGAATCACACTGTCCAGGATTAGCTGTACTATAGACAAAATTCTTTATATATTGTGGCTGTCCACCTAAGCTCCAAACCTGTAAAAATAGAATGGAATGATATGTCCAGGTATCATTTATCATTATACATGGTCAGATCATCATCATAAAATATATATTTCTCTATATAGTTTACAAAATATGACTACATGGACATGTCTATTGTTTAATACTTAGAAATGCATGCAAAGACACAAGTGATGTTATGAGACTTTTTGATTGTTGTACATGGGTATGGATTGCATAGGTCTGCTCTTTACACTGTAGAGCATACACTTATGTACCAGGGGTAGGCAAATCTACTGCAGGGGGCTATATATGTGAAAATGTCCTGGTGAAAATGGCCAATGAGTTCACCCTTGTTTCAATCTACCTTTTTCTAAAGTGTTAACATAATTGTGTTGCGGCTTTGTTTTTAGGCAGAAAGTACATCAAATATTTACTAGAACTGTGGCAGCAAGATAACTGATTTAATCAACATTAAGAAATAACCCATTCACAGTCTAAAACATTTTTAGATGACACCACTGAGTCATTATGATCATTTATCACTGAACATGTAAGGTGATTTACTAGAGAAATTCCTAGGGTCTGAAGAGAGGTTTTATATTTCATTAATCATCACATCATAATGCGAAAAAGAACATAAGAAAGGTGGAGACACTGGCTTGTCTTTGTGGATCACATTTCATGTTTAATAAAAAAGGTAGTTTAACATACTAATCATATGCAAAATATATTCAAATATATGATACATGCTTCAATAAATAAAGATTACATTATTCCCAAGTCATATTCTGTTCAAACCCTAATAAAAATATTTTTAATGCAACATGATGATATAACCAACTACGATTAAAGCCATAAATGAAAACATTTCTCAAAGGGCTACATTAAATGGATTAATTTCAGTACTGGTTAAAGAAGGATGTGTCGGAGTTCAGCACGGATCATGTCATAAGTAAATGTGCTTTGAGAGAGCTACAAGTTTGTATTTATTCAACAGAAATACAATTATCAAATCAGTTTCATTGAGCTGGTGGCATAAGAAAAGCATATTTCTGAATCATAATTACTTTCTATATGCAATATTGTGTGATGAGCGCATTTTGCCTTTAATTTGATTTGCCTTAGTTTTTTTTTTCATTGAGTAACATCAGCCATGAAGGAATCGGAAGTTTGTAAACTTTTCCTCTTAGCTAATGGTTAAGTACGTCATTTGTGTTCCCGTCATTTCCATTCCCTTGAGTGACTAGAATGGACTTCAGTTGCTTGCCATCTCATGCTAACATTCACAGAACAACTCACAAATTTGCTAATCTGCGTGTGTCTGCGACTATACATTTTGCTAGTTACAAACGGGGGTATGCAAGCTCAATGTTAACTCTCATGTTCTCGCCTGTAACTCACAAAATTATGGGCGAGTTATGGTAGAGTTCATTCTATGATCGATACATGTAATACAGAAGGTATATTTTAAGATCTCATGAATTATAAAATGTAAAACAATCTTACACAACTGCTAGTCAAAGAAGAGAAAATCTATCTATCTATCTATCTATCTATCTATCTATCTATCTATCTATCTATCTATCAATGTTTTCTGCCAGCTTAGACGAAATGCAGATGAAATTAAATACTGTAAATACAATAATATAAAGTGTGATGCCTTGGCTTGGAATTAAGTCAAAGTTGCTTTACAAAAGAAAAGAATAATGATGGTGTCAGATTAAAATCACAGCTTTAATGTTTCCAGAAAAGCACTCTGTCAGCATCTTTCAGAAGCAGATCGAGTTCTACCAAATTGGCAGCAATAACTCTGTACTTATTTGTTCCTACAAATTAGACTTATATTTGTAGAGGTTTGCTCATTGGAAAAATAAAAAAGAATTGCGCAAAACAAGCTTCTGTGCTTTTTACCTGTGCATTTTACCTGTGTGATTGCAAAATTTACCTTAGTAGGTGATATGCTATAGACATTTGGATTTACAGGAATTGCAAATTTAACAACATTTGCCAATTTCATCAATTCGTATGAATCTCTGAAAATGAGGGCAGATCCCCACAAAACAAACAAACACAAAGCAAAACAGCTGTGGGCTCAATCTCACTCTCTTATACTCTCTAAATGTCTCTGCTGACCACCTCCACTTCTGTCTCACGTCTCATCTTCTTGTTCTTCATTTTCTTCTCTCTTCTTTCCTTGTCCACATCTCCACAGACATAACCTCCTGGCAAACTTCTCCCAAGTTGACGGTGTTAAAGGTGACATCCTCTCCCCCGATTGGAGGGTCAGAGTACAGGACGTCCCTTGGAAGCGCTAAAATTTTGATAACCCTGTGTAAGCTTCCGCCAAAATGGCAGAGCTTCTGATGATATCCTTTCCCCCAATTGGAGAATCGGGAAAAGGATGTTACCTGAAGCTCTGCCATTTTATGCTATGATAACCTTGTGTGAACTTCCGCCAAAATGGCTGAGCTTCTGGTACCATCCTTTCTCCCGATTGGAGAATCAGGGAGAGGACCTCACCATAAGCTCTACCATTTTGCACTATATGATAAGCTTGTGTGAACGTGCCAAAATGGTGGGGCTTCTGATGACGTCCTCTGCCCTGAGGTTTTAGGAATAATTGTGTTTAATGGATTTACTTAATTTATTTAACAAATGTTTTATCTTGCAAAGTGCATTAGTGTCCTTGGTCTTATTAATAGGATTGAAAACAACATATATAGCATACAGGTGAAGTTGTGAAAAAAGGTTTGAGAAAATTGCAAATTCTAGCTCTATACATTACCCACAGAATGCATATTGGTTTTATACACTAGTTGGAGACAGAATCTGGGTGACAACATTGGCAGCCTCCATCTCTAATGGTAAAAGCAGTTCATAGTACAAAGTAAAATAAAGACAGATCTTATAGTGCTCTCCAAGATGACTGTATACAGCACTGTATGCTATGCTTAAATAATTAGATGTCTTAAATGTTAACAATGGATATCCTCAATCAGCGGGAAGACTGCAGAACATCAAGTACTATTAAATGGTATATTAAGACAGCTGACATTTAATAATCATCCTTAAAAAGGAACCACTCAGGAACGGTGTGTCACATCACATCGAACTATGAAGACACTGGGCTGATTTAATTGCAATAAATAAATCTATCACAAGTAATTGAATACCAATTCTAATACGAACTGCAATGGAAAAAAATGGAGATAAAACCACAAAACTTTATTAACCTATTTACAATGCACTTGGTTTTATCTTTCTTTTTCCATCACAGTCCATGGGGTGATTGCTGTTCAATTGAATCCAGCCCATTGTTACCAGAACAATAAAGCTGCCTTTTGTATTGGTGTTATTAAATGAAATGAATACTGTATGTTGCAATATATTTTAATAAATCATATTGTAAATCCTGTTATTTATTACAGGTTATTCAAACCCACCTTATGCGTTATGTCGATACTTTATTGCAATGCTGGAAGCTGAATAGTTTTAGCAGCTGCTTAATCTACCTACAAGGTACCACCATCTTTTTTTTTACTATTTTCAGAATCCCAATTAATGAAGAAATTGTTTCTATATAAAATACAAAATTCTTACTGGTCTGGCCAGAATTTGATTGGATTGTCAATTTCTATCCAGAGGAAAATTATTTTTCATATTATCAAACTTGTTGCTATGTATGATCAATCTCTTCTTTCACCATCAAATCTCTTTCAATGGAATACAATTTCAAGGAATATCACATGGTCCTCCTTGAGGAATAGAACTTTGTTTATCACAGTCAATAGAATCAGGTCTGATTGCTTGAAGTGGGAGGAGACGGGGGCTCAGCGCTTAAATAAAAATCTGATTTAATCATAGTAAATTGTACAGTCAGCTCTCTCCGAACAGCAGATATTCAACAGCCCTAGAGAAAGACAATCACTACTTTGAAAAATTATCTGTTCAGAATTTTTACAATACCTGGGGAGTAATAGCACAATGAAAAATTATTAGTGTATTCTCTCCATAGATGAGTCAATGTCAAAGCCAGATATGTCAATTGATAAGAACCCGACGGTACATACCTATAGATTTTTAAAGTGACACTTTATATTTCTGCTATTTCTGCTCAAATACATTGTGCATAAGGTTACTAAATGACTTAAACTGTGCTACAATGCTGTATATTAGAAAAAAAGAAAATTCTCCCCATATATATTATATATATATATATATATATGTTACCCACACTAAAAGGTTATTTTATTAGCTTTTAAATTGGTGTTTCAAAAGACTCATTATTGCTTGCTAGATCTTGAAGTTAAATATTGGCAAATTATATTAGAAATCCAAATAATCATACCTAATGAAAGTGTTTGTTTGCCCCAATTACACCCAATTTGTTTAAATTAGCCAACTAGCTGAGGACAATTTTCCAGGATGGTGGATGTGTGTGTGGATTCTTGCCCAGAATATACCTGCCAGTTTATAACAAATAACTTACATATTAGATAACGGCAACCTATTTATTTATACACTTGCAAACAATATTTGGATCCCCAGGGCACATGTTGTAGAATGGCAAGTAATCACGAGGAGTGAAACGAAATAATCCTCCACTTCATTATTTTGTTCTGTTTGACAAATTTTGACAAATGGAATCACTGATGGAGCCAGCTTGCATTTACATTACGCAGCACAATCACAAAAAGTGTGTTGCAGCTTCATCCTATGTTTTTCATGAGAAAACAACAGAAAAGTATCTTTATAGGTAAGCTGAAAGGCCGTAGCAAAGTACATTAGCTGAAGCTCAAAAGCGCTTTGCCAAGAGAGTACAATTTTGCTTTGACAGCAGATCAATAAACCTCAATTCTACTTGAAATATTCTTTGGTCAGTCAAGAGATCCGTAAAAACAATAAAGGGGAAAAAAAATGATTTTTTCGGTTTTTTTTACATTAAAATCTTTACACTATTTCAAATTATGGGATGTACAAACAAAATTTCTGCTACAAATAATAATAGCCATAAAAATAAAAAAACGTGCCATTTTCTGTGCCTAGCTTAAAGTCAGTAAATTCTTAAACATTTCTAGCAAACCGTATTCTCAAAACCAAAACATCAATCATAGGAGCTAAACTAAGAAGGACGTCAAAAAAAAAAAATTTTCTTCTTTATAAAACATTTAAAATATGATGCAAAAATTTATATCATCTAATTAAGTTGGAACTGTCATCTACCAATTAGTTGAACTAAAAGCACAATATAGTTTTCATTAAAGAGTCTAAAGTCAACCAAATTGTAAGTGTCTACCATTTTTTTACAATCAGTATTATTTTTTGCATAGTTTAATGTTTTTAGGCAGCTGAACAACAGCCATGTGTATGTGTTCCAACTCTGTTATTTTACCTCAATCTACTCAGTCTTAATAGCCCAATCAGACATTCTAACAAAAGTCTATGGAGGAACAGACTTTATTGGCATTGCCATAAAGAACCAGCTGTAGGGTTGGTTAAAAACGAAACACTTGTTCTTTCGATGGACATCAACAGAAATATGTACTTTGCACATAAAAGCCCAGTGATCTGAATTATTATATATATATTATATATTAAAATTATAGGTGTCTATGGTTACATGAGCCTGTGTGATATGTAACTCCCATAACAAGAAGGCTAAGAGAGCATCTAACACTTCCACATCTCCACTGCAGTGAGCGAAGACACTTTCTGGTGACCAACAATAAAACACAATAGGCAGCGATATACTTACCGTCAGCATAAACTGCATGAGCTACAATCTTGATAAATAACCCAACAGAATTCAATTCAACAATTTTAATAAATTACTCTTGGTAAAAAGGGTTTTAGTCCCTCTTCCAATTTTCCATCTAGCTCGAAAGAAATGGCACGTATATTAAAAAAAGGAAGGAATTAAGAACAAAAGTGTTGTTAGTACCAGAAAATTGTTGTACATAGAACAGAACAGCGAACAGTTGTTAGCAATAAAATAAATAAATCTGATTCATATCAAGATTAAGCCAGTTGGCTTCTCCTCCTTTTGGCTTGAAGGCCAAATGTTTGGATTATGTATGTTCAGATTATTTGTTTACTAAAAGTGACTCTACAATGTGTGGAAGAGAAAATGTGTACCGCAGAGCTTTACTTTTATTTTATTAGCTAGTGCTAGGGGTGGATTGTCTTACCTGGGAGTTTGCAGAAGAGTTGAACGCTTCAACCACCCCAATATCAGGTTCTCAGGATAAAGGAGCAGATTCTCAGGGTCGCAGAGTCTGGAGCTGACTCTTTTCTATTCTACATGCTGTGATAATATATATATTAAGAGTCCCAATTTGTGCTTTTTATACCAGTATATTATGGTTGATATCCCTGCTGTAATTTTAAATAATATCAAGTAAACATTTCCACGAGAACCTGTATTAGAGCCATTAATTAACATATTTGGTCAGTAACTGCACAATAAGCTATTAAAAAGTTAATATTTTTAGAGCCTCGGGGTCAGCACATTTTTTTATTTGGAATCTGGTGCTTCAGTTAGAGCGGAAAGACAAGTGGATGTGGCAAAATGTTTACCACGCTCTATTTTAAAAAAATTCAAATTGATTCTGGGCAAAGTGGGAAAATGAGTTGCACCAAAGCAGCCAATTGTTGACAGGACAATTCTATTGGTTAATGTGCGGAAAGATAAGTTATTAAAATGTTACTTTTTACACAAAACTCTCTAGTAGAACCTTGCGGAAGATGAGGGCATTTGGCCCATTGGCTCTGCCCATCTTACCATCTGCTTTAAGAGCTCAGGACTTATGTGATCCTACGGCATTTCATATGTTCAGGATAACCTTATGGCTTGCATTCCTAAAACACCTCACTGTACTAAACATGACCATCTACGCTGGTAGGTTATTCCAGCTCTGATACCCCAACCTGGTATTGTGTATAGGGATGCATTAGGTGGAAACCAATGAGAACTGCATACAGGGACTTTTCACCATATATTATATAAATGGCTGCTTATATGGTGCCTCTTTAAGACTCATTTCTATGAAATTAAGCCTGTGTTTTATTTTTCTGAGAAGCCAGTGCTTGCGTGAAAATACATGGAGTTTGAGGATTAACTTCGTTGAGCAGAAATTGATCGTAAACTTGGACAATTTATAACTCTATCTTTTATTTCCAAAAAAACAGGGATTATTTCAGTTTGAATTGTTTCCCATAGAGTGGAATAATAAAAGGACAGGCATTTTCACACCCCAGTAAAGAGAGCCAGTATAGGATTAACAATTTTCACACATGTCAAAGCGCATTCTTTATATGACCGTTGAAATGGAGCTGTTTGAAAATTTACGATTTTAGGAGATGAAGAGAGACCATATTTCTATAGAAAGAGATTAGAATTTGCTAAGTGCCTGGAGTGATTTATTCAGATCTGTAGTAGAGTTCACCTTACATTCTAAAATTAGTTTACATTAATGTATAAGCCATCGCTAAAAGTGTTTTCATTGTTGACCTATGTTTTTTGATGTCCTGCCCAGTCATATCTATATTTTTGCATGCAACAAACAACATAATTTTGTTCTTTCCCCTAACCAACATCACTCATCAAAACATGATGATACTATGAGCTAAAATCAGCCAAAGGGCACTAGGATTAATGTAGCATTATTTTTAAAGTCTCACAGGCCTTGCTACATACAGCATGTGTTTGTAGTGATGTAAGTAATTACCAGGGCTGAGTGCACTGACATCAAAAAGAAAATTATTCTCCAAGCGTAAGAGCTTCCTAAGAGGTCACCGTAACAGCACAGACCATTAACAACCGGTGCTTCCGGTTTAAAAGCCTGTTCAGGAGTAATACCTTTGACACTAGTAGTGACTGCCTCCTGTTTAAAAGTCACTAATTTATCATTAATGACTTTGCATCCTATTTAAAGAGGATCAGTAGATTCTGTAGGAAAGTGAAAACTAACATCAACAAATGGATAATAAAATTAACACCCCTTAAGACATACTGGGAGAGACGGAGAAGAGGGTCTTGCCCTTATGAGTTTACAATGTAGCCTAATTGCCGCACTGGGAAGTAAAATAACACTTTCCAACTTGTTTTATTGATCATACATAACATTAAAATTTAATTTAATGGAAGTTAAAGTTGATCACAACCTTTTATCTTCCCATTGGTCTAAAGATAACAGATGTCTGACAAACCTCCCTTTTCTGTCTCCTATGGTTTATTGAGCTACTCTTCAGCATACTGGGTAGAATTTGAACTAGATGAATTATAGAGCTAACATCACAGCACCCAACAAAAACTCAAACACCATCTTGACTAGTTTAGCAGGTGAGATGCTGGTGAAGTCAATTAAATGCTATTGAGAGTGAACATTTGATGTTGGGTTGCCTCGAACAGCAATTAGCTCATTGTCAAGACTCAACCAGCAGTCAAGTTGAGGATCAAGCTGGTCAAATTAAACAATTGAGAATTTGACCAGTTCTTTTACAACCCCTCTTCTCCTGAGGAGGTGTGTAAGTTTTTTAAAGCAATAGTCATTTTTTTCCTCTTTTTCAAAGGGGTCTATCTGTATCTGACAGGATTCCTTTCTTCCATCTGGAACTCTGCTCGTGTTTTAGTCAAGCTGATTTTAGAGAATCCTGAAGTTGCTTCAGTTAGGCCAACTCACTCAATTTGACATAGTAACATAGTAACATAGTTCATAAGGTTGAAAAAAGACCAAAGTCCATCAAGTTCAACCTATATACATATTGTGTCCCTACCGTGTTGATCCAGAGGAAGGCAAAAACCCCTTATGAAGCAGATGCCAATTGCCCCATACCAGGGGGAAAATTCCTTCCCGACTCCAAATATGGCAATCAGAATAAATCCCTGGATCAACGTTCTGTCCCTATTAATCTACTATCCATAACTTGTAATATTATTGCTTTCAAGAAACACGTCCAGGCTCCTTTTAAACTCTTTTATTGAGTTTACCATTACCACTTCCTCTGGCAGAGAGTTCCATAGTCTCACCGCTCTTACTGTAAAGAACCCCCGTCTGTGCTGGTGTAGAAACCTTCTTTCCTCCAGCCGTAGAGGATGTCCCCTTGTTATAGATACAGTCCTGGGTATAAATAGGTCCTGGGAGTGATCTCTGTACTGCCCCCTTATATATTTATACATAGTTATTAAGTCCCCCCTAAGCCGTCTTTTCTCCAAACTAAATAACCCTAATTCTGATAATCTTTCTGGGTACTGCAGTCCTTCCATTCCCCTTATTACTCTGGTTGCCCGTCTTTGAACCCTCTCCAGCTCCACTATATCTTTCTTGTACACTGGTGCCCAGTACTGTACACAGTATTCCATGTGTGGTCTGACTAGTGACTTGTACAATGGTAGAATTATTTCCTTGTCGTGGGCATCCATGCCCCTTTTGATGCACCCCATGATTTTATTTGCCTTAGCAGCAGCTGCCCGACACTGGTCGCTACAGGTAAATTTACTGTTAACCAAGACTCCTAAGTCCTTTTCCATGTCAGTCGTCCCCAGTGTTTTCCCATTTAATACATATTCCCAGCCTGGATTTTTCTTCCCCATGTGCATAACCTTACATTTATCCGTGTTGAACCTCATCTGCCACATCCCAGCCCAAGCCTCCAACCTATGCAGATCCATTTGTAATCGTGCACTGTCCTCTATTGTGTTAACCACGCTACAGAGCTTAGTATCGTCTACAATCCCTCTACAAGGTCATTAATAAATATATTAAAAAGAATAGGACCCAAAACTGACCCCTGTGGTACCCCACTAGTAACAGTCACCCACTCAGAGTATGTACCATTAATAACCACCCTCTGTTTCCTATCACTGAGCCAGTTACTTACCCACATACACACATTCTCCCCCAGCCCAAGCATTCTCATTTTATGTACCAGCCTTTTATGTGGCACCGTATCAAATGCTTTGGAAAAATCAAGATATACGACATCCAGCGATTCTCCCCGATCCAGTCTTGAGCTCACCTCCTCATAAAAGCTGATCAGGTTAGTTTGACAGGACCGATCCCTTGTAAACCCATGCTGATATGGAGTCATACATTTATTTTCATTGAGATACTCCAAAATAGCATCTCTTAGGAAACCCTCAAACAGTTTACATACAACAGAAGTTAAACTAACAGGCCTATAATTCCCCGGGTCACTTTTTGTCCCCTTTTTGAATATTGGCACAACATTTGCAATGCGCCAGTCCTGGGGAACAGACCCGGTCACTATAGAGTCCTTGAATATTAGAAATAGGGGTCTGTCTATTACATTACTTAACTCCCTTAGAACGCGGGGTGAATGCCATCTGGACCTGGTGATTTGTCTATTTTGATTTTTTTTAGGCGGCACTGCACTTCTTCCTGGGTTAGACAGGCGACATGTACTGGGGCATTTATCTCATCCTGCTGTATATTACCTGGCATTTCATTTTCCTCTGTGAATACAGCAGAGAAGAATATATTTAATAGATTCGCTTTTTCCTGATCCCCGTCTATAACGTCTCCCTCATTACTTTTTAAGGGGCCAACGCTTTCATTTTTAACCTTTTTACTATTTATATAGTTAAAGAACATTTTGGGGTTTGTTTTACTCTCTTTGGCAATGAGTCTTTCTGTCGCCACTTTTGCTGCTTTTATCTGATTTTTACATATTTTATTTTTTTCCCGATAGCTTCTTAGTGCTTCCTCACTACCTTCCTGTTTTAGTAGCTTAAATGCCTTTTTTTGCCATTTATTGCCACCTTTACATTTTTATTTATCCACATTGGTTTTCTCTTGCTCCTGACACTTTTATTCCCATACGGTATGTACTTTTCACAGTGAGAATTTAAGATATTTTGAAAAATCTCCCATTTAGTATCTGTGCTTTTGTTTTTGAGGACATTTTCCCAATTTACAGTGTTAAGGGCTTCTCTTAGTTGATCAAACTTTGCCTTCCTAAAGTTCATAGTTCTTGTGGCTCCTCTAAGAGTTCCCTTATTGAACGACAAGTTATAATGTATTATATTGTGATCACTATTTCCTAGGTGCCCTCTGACCTGCACATTAGTTACTCTGTCAGGTCTGTTGGTTAATATTAAGTCCAGTAGAGCGCCCCCTCTGGTTGGGTCCTGTACCATTTGGGACAGATAATTATCTTTACTTATAGTCAGAAAGCGGTTTCCTTTATGAGATTCACAGGTCTCGGTTTCCCAGTTTATGTCGGGATAGTTAAAGTCCCCCATAATAACCACCTCATTGTGATTTGCTGCCTTGTTTATTTGCTTTAATAATTGATCTTCTGCTGCTTCAATTATATTTGGTGGCTTATAGCAAACCCCGATCAGTATTTTATTATTTTTCTTTCCATATATTTCTACCCATAATGACTCCACATCATCATTTCCCTCACATATATTCTCCCGCAGTGTGGCCTTTAGGCTGGACTTTACATAAAGGCAAACTCCTCCCCCTTTTCGTTTTTTTTCGATCCTTCCTGAATAGACTATAACCCTGTATATTAACCGCCCAGTCATAGCTATCATCCAACCATGTCTCTGTTATACCCACTATGTCATAATTTTCTGCAGACATTATTAACTCCAGTTCGCCAGTTTTATTGGTCAGACTTCTGGCATTAGTAAGCATACAATTTAGAGGTGTATGGTTTTTTCTCCTATCAAGCCTATCCCTATTAACTATTCTAACCCCTCCCTCCGCTCCACCCCCAGGTACATTTATATGCCCCAGCTCTCTATCTATACTATCTTCCCCTTCTATATTGTAGTTTCCCTCCCCCCCTTTCCCTAGTTTAAACACTCCTCCACCCTTCTGGCCATCTTCTCCCCGAGTACAGCTGCACCCTCCCCATTGAGGTGCAGCCCGTCCCTACCGTAGAGCCTGTATCCGACAGAGAAGTCGGCCCAGTTCTCCATGAACCCAAACCCCTCCTTCCTACACCAGCTTCTGAGCCACTTGTTTAGCTCCCTAATCTCCCGCTCCCTCTCTGGTGTGGCACGTGGTACAGGTAATATTTCAGAAAAAACTACCTTGGAGGTCCTTGCCTTGAGCTTGCTACCTAAGTCCCTGAAATCATTTTTAAGGACACTCCGCCTACCTCTTACTTTGTCATTGGTGCCAATGTGCACCATGACAGCTGGGTCTTCTCCAGCCCCTCCCAGTAATCTGTCAACCCGATCCGCGATGTGCCGAACTCGAGCGCCAGGCAGACAACACACTGTTCGGCGATCCCGGTCTTTGTAACAGATCGCCCTGTCTGTCCCCCTAATAATAGAGTCCCCCACTACCAGCACCTGTCTGGCCTGCCCTGTGCTCGTCCTTCCCTCCTTACTGGAGCAGACACCGCTCTGGAGGTCAGAGGCAGTGACTTGCTGCAGTACTGCTAACTCTGAACTAACATCCCCCTCATCTGCCATCCAGGCAAACTTGTTGGGGTGTGCTAGATCAGGACTAGCCTCCCTGGCGCTTTTCCCCCTACCCCGCCTTCTAACTGTAACCCAGCTAGCTGCCTGACTGTCCTGTACCTCCATCCCGCTATCCTCCCCCACCTCTACCCGCGAGAGAGCTTGCTCAGTGAGCAGCAGACTCCTCTCCAAGTTGTCAATAGATCTCAGTGTTGCCAGTTGCTCCTCTAGACTCAGGATTTGTGCTTCCAAATGAGCAACCTGCACACATCTCGCACAGCAATATGCACCCTCGAAGCGCTGATCAAGGATTGCATACATTGAGCAAGATGTACACCTGACCGCATTGTCAAACATGGAGGACATCTTGGCAATGGGGATAGCTCAAATAACTGGCAAAAACAGACAGTAAGGTGCAAAATATATATAAATATATATGGAATAACAAGGATGTATACTTTCCCCTCCTTTTTGCTTTTTAACTCCTTCTTTGCTTGTAACTCCTCACTTAGAGATGTCACTTAGGAGATTCGCCCCAGCTCAGGATTCGCTTGTGTGTCCAAGCTAAATGCAACTGCAAAA
>VKOC01016549.1:0-12295 GCA_009364415.1 Spea multiplicata
AAAATCGGTGGTCTGTTTGTAAAGTCTAAGCATAAATCTATTGCTATGAAAAATGCATTTGAGGTGCATGTTTCTTAAGGTACTTTAACGTCCAGTCACACATCTGTTCCAATTAAAGTTTGGAATGTTAAGGTTCTAACCCCTTATGGATCCTGCGGTGGAATGATACTTCTCAGAGGCTCTTGCTAGGCAGAGGGCTAACCAATAGCTGATGCTATTAAATAATTAATTTGCGGCATTGTTGGTGGCCCTTCTCAATGAAAAATATCAAAGAGAATTATTCTGTCATTGAAAAGTAAATCCTGCATTACAGACTACTTATCTAAATTATTTTTTAAGTTTTTTGTTATTTTTAATGTGCCTGCATTAATGCACTTAATAACTTTTTTTACATTCTAGTTTAGTTTTTGTGTAGACTACTAGTATATCTAAAGGAAAATCTCAGACTGTTTTGAAAGCCTGGAAAGTATGTGGTTATTATGTTTTCAGTATAAATAATACAGCTGATCTCATTTCATTAGATGATTGTTAACAGTAAGCTTGCTCTTATATTTTTTCCTAAAGATCTGGCTCCAGAAATATCGCAGGGAATCTTCTGGGCTTTGTTAAAATTCAGTGTGCGGTATCTGGCAGCGACCTGCAAAACACATTCACTTCTTGCTCTTGTATACCATTTCACTTTTGTGGGCTTTGAAGTTAAACTTTTTAGACTTGCTGTGCCATGAACACTTTAGATCAAAGCCGAGAGTGCATTTTAGACCAGTGTTTCTCACCTCTTTTTTTCGGCCAGGTAAAGGTAGTAGGAAAATTTTAACCAGGTTTCCTAGTTATCAATCTTATATCCAACAATCTCCCCCAATAGCACGTGACCACAATCAAAAAACCTCACCTTGTTAAGATACACCGCTTTCAAAATGTGATGACCCTTTAAGACCTACCCCATAAGATACACATGGAATGGTTTAACAATAGTCTATAATATAAAAACTATTAATGATAATATAAATAACAGAAATGCTTATAATTAGTAGTGTAACAAACATTCTGATTACTCCAGAAGAAAGCTTATCAATCAGTCATTTAAAGTGCATGATAATAAAATGGGACCAGTACATGACCAGTAGATTGTTGGGATGACCCCATTAAATGTAGGACTATTGTAAGCATATATAATTCCTGCTATCATAGTGCCGTCTCTCCAGCCTTCCTGTCACAATCCATAAATAGAGAGAGAAGCCTGGTTTTAGCAATCATAACCTTAACAAAACCCCTGAAACTATTTTAGCAAAACTCTGAGCAAAGTGTTGTTCTCTGATATGTTTAATTTAGAATTATCCTTTCTTCCATTTTAAAGGTTATATACCCTTCTATTTTTTTATTGAGTTAAGGAAACTATTTGCATGCCTTGGTCCAATACTTATCTTATCTTGGTACTTTTTAAGAGTCACAGTAACACCATATACATGCTTCTTTACACACGTTCAGGTGGAACTTAAGTACAATTCTAACATCCTTGGGATTTCTGAAAACATAACATGGTCAAATACAGCATTTCGGAATTTAGCCTGTCCAAAAACATTTTGGTTTCTCTCTGCAAAAAATATACCGTTTAGATGACAGTACAATAATAACCTATCCAAATTTATGTAGTTCAGTATAGATGGTGATGATAACTATGATTTATTTACAATATGCTTACTGAGTTGTTGAGAAATTAAAGTGCTAAACTTCCGTACTTTTGCATCTTGGAAAAAGTTTGGAAATTTACATTATGTACCAGAGACTGAACTTTTTTTTCTATCCTGAATATAAAACTAGGAAAAACAAGCAGACTAGATGGTTCTTACCTGCAATTACATTCTATTTTTCTATGTTTGTGGCACTCAATGTTTGGCAAAGCTTAAGGCCTATTTTACTAGCATGCAGCAGTTATTTTAAGAGGAAACTATGAGTTGCTGAGTCAAATGACAACAAAATGATATTAAAATCTTCCATGTGAAAGGGTTGGCTGTGTAAACATAGCAGAGACTACAGGAGCATCGCGTTACTATTATCCTCCCAAAGGGAAGATACGCAGTCTGCATCAGCTGTATTTATTTCAGCCATCTTGACGTGAGCCGCTGCTCCCTTTTGTACAGCTCTCCCACTCTTGTTTCTCAACTCTCCGGTACTCCCTGCAGAGAAAATAACATACAAATTGAAAGAGTAGCAAATGCTCTGAAAATGTTTTCCTCTGGTTGAAATCCATCTGCAGTGTGTGTGGATACTATTACGCATTCTTAACCCTGTATGTGTCACGTCAGGTTAAAGGTTTGTTATACAAAATGCTGACAATGAGGGGTCTCCTATAAGCTATTTTGGCTTTCGCAACTATGCCCCCTCTCACACGTCTGCCATATTATATTCAGGTTTTATGGTCCCAGATCTATAGTGGTCCCAATATGTATAGATTAGTCTGCAGATAGGTGAGCTTAGCATTGGTTTCTGATAGGTAGACACCGTTTATTGGGTCAACATAAACCAAGTTACATAAGCGTTTGAGACCTCAAAGGTCATCCATTAAGTCAAGTTTGTCAAATAAGTGGATGTATCATGCCGAACAAGTACAGTATACCTCCGAGGATATGCTAGACCACTTCCTGTAGGCCCTGTTAACAGACTTCCTGTTTTTCGTCTATCTTAGAAAACCATACATAAAGCTACTTACCTTTCATAAACTCATTGCAAAGCAGTAATGCTTCCTCTCACTCTTCATGTACAGATAAATTAATATTTTAAGCATCTCCAAAATGTTTAAACAATCAATATAACCCAGATACATTTTCATGTTCTGCATATTACAAATAGGTATGACCAATAATGAACTTTTTGACAAACATTCTGGAATGCTGAATAATGGATTGCTATTAACAACATATATAGACTTAGAAGCAGTATGACAGTATCCTTTTTTCTAGAAACATATTTTTGTTAACAAAGAAATAGCAAAGCATTTTATAAATTTTTTTCAGTCATTATGAACGATGGAATTTCATTATGTTCACAGATCCAACTTTTTTAATATAATATATATTCTGTCTTGAAGCTCTTTCGTGGACCTTATTTATGATAATTTGTTGTTACGGGAATCTGTTTTTAATAAGGACTTGGAAGATTTTGAAACAGACTCCAAATAGGGAATTCCTCCAAAGCTATCTATTTTAATGACAGGTATTAAACACAAATATTTGTTGACACTTCTTTAAAAGAAAACAAAGAATGTATATTGTCTTGCTAAATTAGTGAATATTGGGTTAAACTACTGATCCTGTTTAGTAAATACCAGGTTTCCAGTGTTGTATGTACATTTATACATTAAATAAAATGTTGCATAAAAATGTTTATATCATTATGCATTTAGATGCTATTTTCTACAACCATATTCCTCAACTCATTAGTCTAAAAGTATTTAACCATTTGTACATTATAGTTATAGAACCATACAGCTACATAATAAATAGATTTTTAATATACATATAAATTATTGTCCCCATACAAGAAGAACTGGCAAGAGGTGGCTTAATACGCTAAATGTCTAGTGTGGATATTTCTAAGTCTGGGGAATTAGGAATATGGGCTAATGTATTAGTAGAGGAGAAAGTTTGCAATGTGTCTTCGAGATGGGTAAAGTATATGTATAGTGTACTATGGTCAGGTTATATAGTGTAGAGTATGTAGTTATGTCGTTAAAGCTTAGATGGCCTTAATTCCCACAATGAATAAGGGGCAACTACACCCTACTCACTCTGCTATATTCCTAGTAATACATTTATTATACTGAGCAGATACATTGACAGATGAGTCTCCATGTGCTGTAATGGCAGTGGCTTCCATAGATACATTATGTCTCTTTACCCAGTAGGCTAAGCAGTTGCATGCACAGGGTATCTGGTAACGTTGAGTCTCTTGCTGGCTGATAAGATTGCATGTGTAGTTTAGCGCCAGGTCTAGGTAGGGAAGGAAGGTGGCACGTGTACAAATGCTCCTGGGCTACCCTTTCATCGGAAACCTCAAAACTAAAAGCATTTTAGTCTTCGTTAGCGTGCCTAGAGTAACAAGAGTTTCCATTTACACCTACACTGGTTCCTTTCAGTGTTTCTCTTATGGTTTTTCAGAGCTTTTTGTAAACATATTTTAGTTAGCCCTGGCTGTACATTTCTAGCCTGTTCAAAGGACAATAAATCAGGAGGTTTGGCTGCCCTGCACCACTGGGAGCAATGCTGACCTCCTAAGATAGGATATTATACTAGAATTGTTTTATCATACTTGGACCAAGTCTTATAGATATCGATTTCCTGGCTGGATAGATTTTCTCCTTTTATGAAACTGATTCATCTTTTTTGCCATTCTCTATGACATATTGTCATACCTCAGATTACCTCATACCAATTCACTTTCATTATAACTTGACACATTACTCTTGTTAATTTTTGGTAGGGTGATCCTGGTTTACCTGAGAGAGCCTATGAACATCAACTCTTTTGCTTTTCTTCCTGTCGCTCTAAGATGTTATATATAATATTATATATTTCATTTCATGTTTTAAAATAATTTAGTACAATGAATGTTTAATAATTGAAGTGTCTTGTTATCCAGGAAAAGACAACTTTGGCCTGGAATTGCCTGGTAACATGGCTGCCTTAAGCATACTTTAGTAATACAACAATGTATATCTGTTCTGTTCTCCTTTCTAGAGTTAAATCTTGCTCTGTTTCGGAATGCTTAAGTATTAATCAACAACTGGTTCATTACCTTTTAAAGGTTTTTTTGCTTTGTTTTACCGTCTTTTCTTTTTCATACACAGTCCACACTACCTACATGTGCATATGAACGTAATTTGTTTGGCTTGACTACAGATAATTCAGGTGCCACACTTGCAATTATAGCAATATCGCATCTGAGATACAATCATAATGAAGGTAGTACTGAAAAACATAATTTCTGTTGTTACTATATGTAACTCAAGTTACTCAAAGTTATTTATCTGTAGATTCTCCGGGTCAAACTTCAACTATAGACGTAGACAGGAAATTCCATGTTTATTTCCCATGATTCCTTGGCGAAGACAGTACTGGAATCCAACTTTGACCCAAGCAGGGAGTCGTAGCCCACTTCCTAGGCTATACCTACATTGGTTTAGTGGACTACATACGAGCCTTTAGGACAAGAGATTGTTTACAACTCTGCAGTTTCTTGGTTAAGCTATTATCACAAGTATCCGAGGGCAAGACGGCAGTTTAAACCATGTGATGCAGCAGATGATAGAGCAGTGATGATAGAGCACAACAGAAAATAACAAAGATTTTGTTATATATTAATATATAAGGCAAATTGAAACATATAAGAATAAATATCTGAAACAATCTGGAATGAGGCAGTTCTTGGGTTTCTTCACCAAGCTCCTAACTAGGATCTAAGGGAGTCTCGACACTGCAATATGGAACAAACAACACCAGTGTTTTATCACAATGCCTGTCTTTCTTATTTTGAGAGGGTCATCCTGAGGCTACACGTAACCAATAATCATATGCTGTAATGTTTACTGGGGTCATTAGGATGATCATATACATTAGTAGAAAATTAGACATTACCTTCAGTATGTGTTTGTGTAATTTCTCTTCCCCTTTCAGCTTTACTATAATATATTTCCAGGTGTTTCATAATACAGATACAGGCTTATTTGGAGAATAACATTTAAGAAAATTATTGGACTTTTGAAGAACCGTAGGGTTCCTTCAACGGCAATATATTTAATGAGCATTTTGCAATTAGAGGCTATGAAATAGTCAAGGACTTAAAACAAGCCTTTCTATGTAAGTTGTAAAAAAAGTATTTTATGACCGGTGCCCTTCTTTAACTCTAGAATCTGGTGCTAATCTTAAACTAGTACAACAAAATCTACAGTTTTGCCTAGTATGTGCCTAGTATGTGCATTTTTTGTTCATATGGTCTTGCAAATATGTTTTAGATCTATATTACGTACCCGCTAGTACCCTGTTGCGGTAATGGTCATACTGTCATGGTGTATTCTGTCCTAGTGCATTATCTGCGATTAATCCTGTGTATTTAATCCAGCTTGATCCTGACTATCTGTTTTCTGGCTTCCTTAGCTCGGCTCTGATTTATTGATTACCCTGAACTCTGGCTTCCTGACTACGGCTCGTGCCCCATTAGAGTCTGTCCCTGGTGTCACAGAACCAGGGCTGCAGAGGAGTTTTAACCCCAAATATCTTGGATGCCCCTGGCCCCAAAAGAGCATTCGGGTGAGTCCAGGGGCATCCAAGATATTTAGGGTTACAAGTCCTCTGAAGCCCTGGTTCCGTGACAGAATGCCACAGACTAATCCAAAAGAAAGTGACCCAATCAAAGTAAAAACACAACAATTACAAAATGTTAACACAGATGCTAAATATGAAATAAAAACAAGCCCTGAAATTGTGGTATGTGAAAAATGTCTGATCATAACCACGAATGTGTCTTTTAAGTATTTTTAAAACAACAATAGATTTATACAATACATTGCAGAGGTAAAACAACTTTCATCTTGTCTATAATACAAAAGTAAAATAGTTCTGAACTGCTAAATATAAATACAAAGGAATGAGACCAATGAAACCCACAAAAATAACTCCTTATGTATAAGAAGTAACAACAGATGATGTAAGGAATGTAGTTCCCATCTCAAGGTCCGCATCTGCCACAGTCAGTTGAATTTCTCCCTCTGTCACATTGTATGTTTAAAACTAGAATTAGTAAGAGGCGAAAAATATGAATCGGCCTAGCACTCAGTACTGAATTGTTTAACTTCCTCTTCTATTCATATGTATCATCCTTTCCAGGTCATATGTTTACCAAAGATCAATTCAATAAAAGCCTAAAATGTATATATATGGAAACAGGTTATAATAAGATTCATAGTACAAAACTAACTCTGGTTACAGTTACTATAAAACCTGATAACGTGTAAAGGATCCCACCTAATGTAGTTGCTAAATTGAGTCTAATGACATTCTTGCGCATATTCCTGGTTATATATTAGGTCAGCCTATAGATTATATTTTTTTTATACAATGTAAGTTAAAATTAAAATTAAAACCAAGAACTTAAATATGAATTGGGAAGCAAAAGGGGAATATATTTTTTGTTAAGGTTTTATGTTATGAATAGAGCCTTGTAAATACAAAGATAAATACATTGCATTTCAACATTGTTATATACATACTAGAAACTTTTACCAATAATTTTTGTTACTAGTTAAACATACGTTAGGAATCAATGGATCAAATTTCTTCTTGTTTAAAACATATCACATTATAATATCGACGTGTTATCAAAACATTTTACTCAAGTTCAACATCCAGTTTGAATACATTTCCTTAACATAAATGTGCATGTCATAAAAATGTGCAAATAATTAACAAACATGCTGCATAATAGGATTCACATTTTACCCTTCCTCATGAGTTGTTTGTTTTTATTTTCTGGTTTTGGAGACTGTTGTCACATGTTGAGTGTAAATGGTGACACTTATCAGCTCCATAGCAGCTAATAACCTTTGTAGGGGTCGTGACCTAAATAATAAAAATGTTAGAAAACTGGAATGCACATAAACATTCCATAGAATACTGCAAGCAGCCAATCAGGATTCATTCAGCATTCAGTCTAGATTGATCCCATCAGCATAGTGCTTAAAAACATAAAATAAGATGTAATTTGAAATTTAAAACTAGGTTTTCAGACAATATAGAAAACAAAAAAAAGATGCTTTTGAGCACGGAAATGCATTTGAATATAATAATTTATAATGTAAAAACACAGTCTTCTTTAAATACCTAGGGCTCTATTCAATGACCTGTTCAAGCTTTAACAACTAGTGTTAAAGTGTTACGCAATTTAACTCCCTGACTACATGCCTAATTGCCGTCATGGATTATAGACTGTGACATATAAAAAAATAAGCTTAATTGAAACAAACACAACACAACCACTAAGTGGTTCAATGGCATGTACAAAATGCAATTGAAATTGATTTAATTTTGCATCCAGACCTCAAAAAATCTTGTAGAAAATCCATCGGACATGTCTAAAAAAATGAATGCGATGTAGAAAGCTGAAATAAACATCCTGAACATGTACAGTGGCATAAAGCGCAGTATATCATTGACAATCTTTTTAATGAAAATATAGGGATTGTAACATTATAAAATAACTATGCTACTTCCATGCTAAATTATATGATACTTAATTATGAGCTACATATACCTATTAATTACTAGACCACATCCATAGTCACTTCAGAAAAGATGGCTTTAGTTCCAAATATATATTCTGCAAAATTTTCCTCAATTGCATTTGCCCTGACAGTGCTTTAATATGCAAGCTTGTTTAGAAGGGATATTAGGGGCAGGAAACTTTTCATAATGCCTTTTTTTTCATAAATTGCATAGCATCAGAATCATATCCATACATTTACCATGTTCTCTGTCATTACTTCCAATCCCTGTTAGGAGATGTGTTTGAAAGAGTATTTCCTGCTAGTGACTGTCCTAGTATAAGGTAGTCACTTATGATTTCCAGTGGGTATCCACACTCTAGTTGAGTTCTTTCCTACCAGTAACAAAATAGAAAACAAAAGAAAATGGGCTGCACCATAAATATTTATCACAAAGAGCAATAACTTTCAGATAAAAAAAACACACCCAGTGGAGAAATAACACATTCTTCAGAAGTACTCCTACATCAGAATACAATAATTGACTTAAGAAAGTAATCATTTTTTCACACTTAAATGCATTTGTTGATGCATATTATTAACTGCAGAAGCAAAACAAATATACAATAATATAAATAGACAACAAAACAAACATGAAAGTTGTAATGAGCTTCTCCCGTGGACACGACCTGGGCTAGACATCAATTAGATCGTATTAGATGTGCAGTGGTGTTGCTGTAGAATGAGCACACATTGGGCTGTGATTAAGAGATACCCTTGCTTAAGGAGTATGTACACTTGAGCAGTTAGAGATAATTTTTCTGGAGTTGTGCCCCTCATGCAGAAGGTATTTAATTAGCCGACACCTTGATTGAAAATAATAATAAAGTCGCAAGGGTAATTTATATGGATAAAAAAAGATGGATGTTTTTGACTACAGCAATTTCTTTTTCCAAGTATGTGACCTTTCCCTGGCAAAAGTTTTACTGGTTTTAAGCCCAAAAGGATTATTATAGAGCTTTCTGCATTCCTCTCATCTGTATTTTTCACTTAAAATGTAATCAATGTCAGTAAGGAAAATGGCAAGGCTGTGCCAGCACATTTCTTTTTTTTCCGAAAATGTTATTTTATTCCAGCATTTTAATACAGTAATGCAAAATCAGTCTCTGACAAACTGTAAACAGCCTAAGGATTAGGACTGTACATGCCATTGTGAGGGATCCTGCAGTCCTCTGTCCTGGAATGGATGGAAGGGGTTAAGATGTAGTAATAGATATAAGAGCGTGTAAGGTATAGGACTGGTAAAGCTAGGAAGCTGGACTGGGGTATCCATGTCCAAGTGTGGGCTGGCAGTATTTACTAAAAGGATCAAGTCAGCCATGTTGTGTTGTGCAAGTTCAGCAAAGGGGCTCAGACATATAATATCCGAAACAATAGTTGGTAAATACCATGTCCAGTGTGCGCCATCTATTTCTCTCCAAGGCACATTCAACAAAATGGACTGCATAACAGCTCATGACTGCTTCCCAAAGGCCTTGTTATCCTAGACAAAAGAACAGGTATATGTGGAGTTTCAATGAACACACATGCTCTTATTAAGCAGTGCCCCAAAATCTTCAAATGAGAACAGTCCAGCAGGCATTTGCCTCCTACTTTATTCGCCTGATGCAAGGGGGGCAACTTTGGCAAACCACATGAAGACTGAGCACAGGTGTTAGTATTAACAGTTATATTGAAAGAATAGGTGCCTATGGCGAAGTGGAGGACCCATATTTTTACCCTAACCAGTTCTTCTGTGATAGGATAACTGGAAGGTTTAACCGTGATACATTCTTTGAACAAACAGAATAGGCACTTTGAGGAGTTTAGTCACCACGTTCCGTGATTTTCCAAGTGCACAGGCAGCTTTCAGTTATGTTTGTGCTTGTTTTCTGCTAGGCTTCAAGGCCAGCAGTCAGTAGTGTAACATAAAGCAGGTTTCATGGAGACTGGTATTTAGGTCAGTCATGTTACCTTCAATGGAATGTTTGACTTTAAACAATACCCTTAACTTTCCATAGCTGTTCATTCGTTGCCATTTTGAAATCAAATGTTCCTGTACAAAGAATGTTTATCTTCAAACATAAACCTTTTAACTTGTGGTTAGATCTATGTATTTATAGGATCAATATTTATGTAACTGTGTTTTATTCACATAGTTTTAATAGAAATATTACATTACAGAATTGCATTACAGAATATACCGATAATGAGGCACAGGTTTTTGGGTAAATTCATAAATGTTAATCCGTAGATAGGGTAAAACAGTCAAGGCAACAGCATTATTACGCACAATTACTACACAATTTATTTTAAACCCATTTACAAGACACAGTATACTTTGTTGCTTTAGCTTCCCCATTTGGAATTGTCAGAAAACGTCTATTTACTGAGATCTACTGAGATAGATAACCAACTGACAGCACATATGATGCGGAGACACGTTCATTATGTCAGCATACATCTGAACTAATCAGCTTAGACCATGGATAACAAAGAGCTCCTCTTACTGCTCCTGCGGTGAGGATCATCTGTTGTGGCTCACAAACAGTAAAGGGGATCTAGGTAAAAATGCATTGCTCACGGCAACCAGATCACCAGGGGAAGGTTGGCAACTTCTGGCCTGGGGGTAAAGCCAAGTGCCCCCTCAGTAACTTACATTACCATTTACACATAAAGATTGATACTAACACATACACTAACAGCCAGTCACTCCAACACACTTGTGCACATATACACCTATGCTAACACACACACTTATACACTAACGCACAATTACACATACAGACTCATGCTAACACACACACTCTTACATACTCACTCTGCTGTGAATACATAATCACACACACACACACTAATCCACACTCACATCATGTACTCCTTGTTTCTTGTTCTAGCAAAGATAACAAAAAACAGACTTGTGTATACTTCTCAATGTATTCTGATTGAGAAAATGCTTTTTTAAAATACTTAAAACATGGTGTCCAGATTATGCATTTAAATAGGACTTCAAATTGATCTCCACGTTCACCCTCATTTGTATCTACATCACATATAATCATTCAATTATGATCCATGTCACCACTAATAATGTTATAGGTCTGATGGTGTTGTCTGTGTTATAGTATTATGGTATTATGGGTAAATATACATTTTTAGTAAGCCAATATTACAAACCATAAACATATTGCCTTCTGTTTTAGAACACCACTGAGTTCATGTCAGAGTCAGGCCCAGATTGGCCACCTGGCACACCTGATGAATCCCGGTGGGCCACTTGCCGACATTGCTAATTGAGTGGTGCAGTGTGTGGTAAATAAGTGGCTTTAGGTGAAGCGCTAAACAAACGTAATAAGTGCTGCTGAATCACTGGCGGTAAACTTCGCAGTTACCTCAAAAGTAATGTAAAATAACAAAAGCAATTAGGGACAGCGCTCTAAAAAGAAAAATTATATCAAAAGATATACTTCCGAAGACATATGTTTCACTGATGGTATAAATGTCCTCAAAAACTGAAAAACACGGACCTATATGGTATAGTATGCACAATAAAAAGTGGTATATGTGGTAGAGTACAGGAGAGACTCTTACACTTTACAGGTCAATGCCTGGTCTTTTTGTTTTTCATTTCTTTACAACACGGCTTTCAGGTGTTCCTGACGGCATGCCCGAAACCAATTGTCTCCAAAAGATCGGAAGGCGGATAGCAGGAGGTTATAAAATCTGGTAGCTTACATTACAAAGTTGTATAAAACGTCCCGTAACTTCCGCTTTGCTACACTTCCATTGCACGTAGCTCGTCACGGATATCATCTGGCAGATCATGTGACTATAGAACGATGTCTTCCAGCATTTAAAAAACCTAATATATAGCTTTTCATATGCATCTGTCAGCAGCACCTATGTCATTTGCCAAGACCACCTCATCAACCCCACTCTGGCCCTGCTATGAATAATATTGATGGTCACTTTGGGAACAGTTGTTCTGTGTCTGAATGTACATTT